>WEIV01016680.1:52178-80492 GCA_013390005.1 Calyptomena viridis | reverse complement strand
CTCCTCGGTGGCGCCCCGGGGACCGTGGCTCGGGGGGGCCCCGCCGTGGGGCCCCGCGGTCCCCGTGAAATTCTCGGGCGACGCCGGTCCGGGAATTTGGAGGAGCCCCGGCCCGCGAGCGCGGCCCCGCTTCACGTCCCTCCGTCCCGGTCTGGGGGCTCTGCCTGTGCCCTCCGACCGGGGGGAGTCTCCCCGGTAAAGCCCTGCCCGTCGATACCGAACTGGGGTCTCTGATGGCATATCCGGGGGCATCTCCCAAAAAGCTCGTGCTCTGCACGCACGGAGTGACTCAATTTGCAGCTGCCGTGCCTTTGCTGCGGGGAGAAACAACTCACACTGATAACCCTATTTTGGATGCTTTTTTTGCCCCGTGGTGCAGGAATATATTTCTGAATGCTTCTTGCCTTCTCTGATCCTGTTCTTTGGGGCTTCAGAGCCTTCTGCGCTTGTTAATTAAGCTTTGTTGAATGGAATGAAATACTAATTTTTCTGTACTAACAGATAAGGGAAGCTGAGGCTGGGATGTGCCAGGACTCGCCCAGCGGCGGCCAGCAGATCTGGCACAGCCATGGGACCCACAGATCCTGGTTCTGAAACTGTAACTTACCTGATATTTCTAATAAAATGAATAGTTTGTTACATTTTTGTATCTCCTCTTCTTCTGGAGATTCTGCACTTCGCTTGTGTAGCTGAGACTCTCCTTCCTAGGCCTGGCAGGCAGGCACTGTGGTCTGAGAAGGAAAAGGGGTAAGGGCAAAGCACCTCATGTTTGGTGCAGTGTCTCTGACCAGAGGGTGTTGTAACCTGTTGCTATGAAGCTTCTTGTTTTCCCTAAATACTGTCCAAGTGCAGCCCTGGCCCATTGGCCTGAGGTGTCAGTGCTGCCCCGTTTGATGCTGGGGTTCTGGTGTGGACTGGCTTTTGCTTTTGGTGAGGACAGCTCCAAACTGGGAAGGTTACACTGTCTGTGCAGCTGCAGGGCCAGCGTGGGTGTCGGGACAACCACGTTCTGTGGTTCAGTGCTGCCTGCGAGGTGGGCTCAAGTTCCCCCAGTGAGGAATAAATTACCAGTAGCCGAGTTCTCTTTCCTCAGGGCAGCTGTGGGGTCTACAAGGGGCACACCTTCTCCTGACAGCCCTGTCAGGGTCGGCCTGGATGAGGTTTCTCTTATAGATGTTCTTGTGGGCTTTTTGCACGTTAAAGGACCAACACTGGTGTGCTGGTGGCAGTGGTGCAGCTGAGCAAACGTGGAGCTGCTGAGTGAGACCTGTGTGCTGTGCAAGGTTTGGACTGAGCTGCTGGAACTGCGGCCCAGGGAAGTTGCAGGTTGGGTTCCTGTGGATACACAGGATCACTTCCCTCTGGGCCTGAGATTCTGCTGCCAAGTTGGTTTGATGTGACAAATTGTGTGTGAAACTTGGAAATGGAAGAGACATAGTGGTGGTGAGCAAAAGTAAATACTGCAGGGAAGAAGCCTGCGTGGAGGGGATGACTGGGGGGCTGGAGGCTCTCTGCTCCACCTCGGGGGAAGCCCAGGCTTGGAGCTCTTCCCCCGCACCTCGGGGTCTCCTGGTGGCCCAACAGGGATCATTTACTGGCACTGCAGCTGGAAAACTGCGGTGTTAAGTTGCCATGAGGTGTGGGTGGCCACAAAGGGAGAACCTCGGGGGTTTTGTGGGAGCAATAACACAGAAACTTGCCTACAGGGGGAGGCTGAGGGGGGTCTGTGTCCAGTCGAGAAGGATTTCTCACCCAGTGGAGTACTTGCAGACTCCAACAGGAGACTCCCCAGTGTCCTGCCAAGTGCCTCGAGATGTCTCTGGCATCCCTTGTGCCTGGAAGGCCCTAGGCAGGGTAAAAGGACTCAGTGCTAATCTCCTTCTAAACCACCTTCCCCCACCCCCATCTTGGGCTCTGCCCTGAGGCCCAGTGTGAGGTTAGAAAACTCCACTTGCTTTGGATGCTCAGTAGCCTGAACTCTTTCTGGTTGGTTTTTTTTCCCTCAAGCAGTTACTGGCTGTTATTCCTTTGACATCGAGTTTACTTTTTGCTATGTTTTTAATCCACAAAATTCAGAACAAGAGAAGTTAATATTTCCAGTTTTGGGGAATAACTGAAGCATGCAAAAATAGGCAGTTCTGAAAGAACAGGTTTTCTTAAAAATTCCATAGACCTGCAACACCACTTTATTGCTGAAGTCTTTTTGCTTCCCCTGACCTGCTTTGAAGGCAAGAAAGGAGAATGGGAAGTAGTTGATGTGTCTGAGGCTCTGAGATGCTCTCTTCTTCAAGTGAAGTTTCTTTGGAGTTTTTTCCAAACATTCCTGCTCCATGGGATGGTCCAGCTTGGGCTCGTGACAAATCTGTGCCCACTCACACACGTGTTTCAACAGCGAGTTTTTAAACCCTTTGCCCCAAGTCTGGGGAATGACTTGAAACTGAAAGAGGGTTGATCCAGATTAGCTAAGGAAGACTTTTTTTACAATGAGGGTGGTGAGGCCCTGGCACAGGGTGCCCGGAGAAGCTGTGGCTGCCCCAGACCTGGAAGTGTCCAAGGCCAGGCTGGACAGGGCTTGCAGCAACCTGGGATAGTGGAAAGTGTCCCTGCCCATGGCAAAAGGACGGAACTGGATGAGCTTTAAGGTCCCTTTCAACCTAAAGCAGTTCTGACTCTGATCCTACTTCTGTTCCTGGTGCCTGATTGCTCCCACTTGGATGCAGGTGATGTTTCCTTTGGAACACTGCCATGGAATTGGGAGAGAAACCTTGGGAAGTGCAAGTGGCAGTTTTGTGTCGGGAGCGTGTGGTGGTGGCAGCCTGGCCTGCCATGGTTTTGGGGAAGTGGTGGGGAGGGTGGAGGCCTGTGATGGCTGTTCTGGCTGTGTTGCCCACACAATTGTTCAGTCCTGGTGCTGCCTTTTGTTTTTGGTTTCTAACAGTGTGTTCTCTCTTCTCCCCTGACCCACCACAGAGTTCTACCTTGTAAATACTGTTATTTGTATATACTGTAAATGATGACATCGGTGGGCACTACCCGAGCCCGGGGGAACTGGGAGCAGACACAGACACAGAGCCAGACGCAGCACAAGCAGCGGCCTCAGGTAAGGGCAGTGTCTGGGGAAACCAGGGAGCTGGAGGTGGAGACCTGGCACTGCTGCCTGGCACTGCCTAACGCCCTCCCCGTGTGCCACGAGGTGCTGCCAGAGCCAGGTTAATTGGGCAGCCACTGGTGCTGGGGTTTCTGTGTCAGTGTCTCTGAGTGGGAGCTGGTGCTGAGATCTGGTTTTGCTTCCATCTGACCATTCCCTGCTCACTTCAATGAATGCAAGTGGCTGAGGAGCTGCCTGCAGTGGGTCCTGGTGTTCTGGTGGTGGCAAGGTGGCTGCTGCTCACCTGGTGCCATAAGGTCACCCAGCAATACATCCCTTTCTTCCAGATTTCCCTTGCTTGCTCCTTTTTCATCCCACTTTCTCCCTGGTGCTTTTTTGACCCTTCCTTGCACCTTCTCTTTGCTGTACTGGTTCCTTTCCACAGGTCTCAGGGAAGCAAAATGGCCTTTGGAGGATGGTGTGGAAATGTGCTGCTCTGACCATGCTCTCTCTCCATCTGATTTCTTTAGGCCACTGCGGAACAGATTCGACTTGCACAGATGATTTCGGACCACAACGATGCTGACTTTGAGGAGAAGGTGAAACAAGTGAGTGTGGAAAGCAAAGATGACCCCTGACAGATCAATATTGGGAGTACTGTGAATGCTAGTTGGGGTGGGAGGGACGTGTCTCCCTGAATTTCCTTGAACTGGAGTTGTCTCATAGAATGGTTTGGGTCAGAAGGGGCCTTAAAGTCTGTCCAGTTCTACCTCTGTGCTGTGGGGACACCTTGCACTATCCCAGGTTGCTCCAAGCCCCATCCAGCCTGGCCTTGGACACTTCCAGGGATGGGGCAGCCACAGCTTCTCTGGGTAATCTGTGCCAGTGCCACCCTCACAGGGAAGGATTTCTTCCCAGTGTCCAACCTACCTCTGCCATATGTCCGTGGGCATTCAGTAACCCATTCCCCCTTGTCCTGTCACTTCAGGTCTTTGTCCAAAGTCACTGTCCAGCTCTCTTGAAGGCCCTTTCAGCACTGGAAGGGAGCCTTCACCAGGCTGAACACCCCCAGTTCTCTCAGCACGTCTCCAGAGCAGAGGAGCTCCAGCCCTTGGAGCACTTTGTGACCTCTGTACTTCCTCCAGCAGCTCCACACCCCTCCTGTGCTGGGGGGCCCCAGAGCTGGAAGCAGCACTGCAGGAGAGGTCTCACCTGAGCAGAGCAGAGGGGCAGAATTCCCTCACTCATGTGCTGCACTGTGGGAATGAGCCCAGCACAGGCTTTCTGGGCTCCCAGTGCATGTGGGTCGTGCTAACCCACACCTCCAATCCTCCTCTGGGCTGCTCTCCATCTGTTCTTCCTCAGCTTGTGCTTGGGGCTGCCCTGATGCAGGTGCAGCATCTCCTGCCTTGCTGTTTTTCTGGGGTGTTCCTGCAGGTAACAGTGTTACCCTGGGGAAAGGAGGTTGTAGGTTGGCTCATGGTGAAACAATGGTAGCTCAGAAATTCACACCCTCTGTTACTTGTTGTTGAGGTACATAGTTCAGCTGAGGAGGCTGGGGAGACTCCAAAGCCTGACATCTTTTTTGAAGGATTTCTGATTATTTGAGATTCAACTTCCTTGCCTCCTGGGAGACCCATAGAGATTTTGGTGCTGTCTTGGTTTGGAACACGCTGACTGATGTTGTCTTCTCTGCAGCTGATTGACATCACAGGCAAGAACCAGGACGAGTGTGTGATTGCTCTGCATGACTGCAATGGAGATGTCAACAGAGCCATCAACGTGCTGCTGGAGGGCAATCCAGACACGGTAGGGGTGGGTCCTGTGGGTCTGGTGAGGCCTCGTTCAGTGGCACTGCAGGTTTGCAGGCAGGACACCCAGTAATGTCCCAGTGAGTGACTGGCATACCCAGTGTGACTGACCCATGCTGCTCCACGGGCCTGCCTGTGCTGTGAGCTTGGCCCCAGGCTCAAAGGAATGGGGGTGAAAATGCATTAAGTCATTTCCTTCCCAGTCATTTTGAATCCAAGCAGTTCAACAGCAGCACAGCAGCATCTCTGTGTGCTTTCACATTCTTGAGTGTGAAGGAACTTGCCTTTTGCCATCAGGGCTGAGTGACCTGCATTGAAAGGCAGATGTATGTCAGCTGTGGTTCCTTCCTGTGAAAGTAACACAGGTTTTTTTGTTTCTGGCCCTAAACATTCACTTCTCAGTGATGTGCTGGTTTGTGTGCTCCTGCCCATGCCGTGGTTTTGAGGGACTTTTTACTGTTTGTTTTCTGTGGAGCTGGGCTTGGCTGCTGTCCCTCACACAGGTGCCTGTCTCAGGCAACCAGAGGTCAGCTCCAAGAGCAGGTGAGTGCTTGTTTAGGAGGAACTTTCTGCCTGTGTGTGGGGAGTTGTTCCTTTTGTGGTGAAGATGGCAGATCTGCAAGTTCTGTTATAGCCCAGGAAGAAGCCTACAGATGTCAGGTCATTCCAAACTGCCAGTGATCACATGTATCCTCCTGGCACCCTGGTTTGGCTGGAGCTGACTCAACTGTAGAGTTGAGGCTCTAAATACCACTTGAGAATATTATGCATTAGCTCATTTTTCCCCCATGATGAGCCCTTGGGGGCAGGTGGGTGATCTGGGCACCCTGGACTGTACTCTGTGTATTGAGCTGCTCCCCAGTGTCAGGTGCTTGCTGTGGCACCAGCCAGGTTCCATACAGCACACAAACGTGTTCCTCCTTGTCTTTAGAGAGCCCTTTCCATTGACAACTGATCAGAATAGCTGTTAGAAAATCCTTTTAGGAAGGGGGGTGATATGGATGTGCTTTGCTGAGGCACAAGTCTGCTGTGACTGTATTTTCCTCCACATCTCATGTCACCAGTGACTTCTAGCCAGAGAACAAACCTCTGCTAGGACAGGGGTTTAATTTTGTAGAGAAACACGTTGCTCCTGAGAGCAGCATCCAGGACAGGATGTAGCAGCACTTCCTTTATGGGAGCAGCTGAGAGGCCCAGCAGCACCAGGCTGACAGGGCAGGGCACAGAGAGGCAGGAGGGAGCTGATGGAGGAGGCCGCACAGAGCTGCTGCTCCAGCCCCGTGGCCCTGTGGCCACCACATGGCTGAGGTGTCTTGGAGCTGCTTCTGGCCTGGATTCAACTTGTGCAGCAATCCCAGAAAGGGGATTTTTTTGGTAAGAAACAGACTTGTTGGTTGCTTGGGTGCTCTGGTGCTGATGGAGACATCTTGCTGCTGAGGTAATGTACTGTACTTGAAAAAGTAAAGGAGAGGGTTTGATCTTGGCATTGGATTAGATTTGAGTTAAAATTACAGTATTCCAAGTAAACATTTTCCATAAACACTTTTATAAGTTTTCCTCAGAGCCAGATACCAATGGAGTGAGGCTTTGGAAGCCTTGGGTTTGATGGCAGTTTGTGCCACTATGTTGTTGGGTTTTTGGTCACTGTCCCTGTGTGCTGCTATCCAAAACCAGCTGTTGACTTGCCTGCCAGTTGTGTTTTCAGGTGATTGCCAATGACTTGTGACTATTTTTAATTGTTTTAACAGTGTGCAGCATCAGTTTGGGTCTGAAACCACTGCAGACTGTCATAAAATAAATGGGTAGTGAGCTGGGGGCAAACTGAACTTCTTACAGTCGAACTGGGGATGAGTTGAACTTGCCTGTTAGATAAATTCTGTGATGCTTCTCTCCATCTGAGCTGCTCTTTAAGGGAGGGGTTTTGTTAGTCACTGTGCATGTGAGAGAACTTACCCCAAAATGTTGACTGTAGAACACCATGGAACATTTACCTGAGTTATTCTGAGTTATTTCACCTGTGTGAAATGGCAGGGTTTTCCCCTAAACAAGGTAAATTTATCCGTGCTAGAAGTATCATGCCCTCTCTGAAGTTACTTCAAAGTGCATGCCAGTCAGCTGTAAGAAAGCTGTCCTTGTGTAGCTGTGTGCAAACTGAGAGACTTCTCAAAAAACCCTTAGTCTGGAAACCATTACTTCAGACACCCATTTAAATATTCTCTGTAGCATGTTTTAATCTCTGTGCATTTGCATCTTGCCTTGATCAGCCTATGATTAATTTTTTCCCCTCTGCCAATCCTCAGCATTCCTGGGAGATGGTCGGGAAGAAGAAGGGTGTCTCTGGACAGAAGGAGAGTGGACAGACAGAGCCCAGTGAGGAGAGCAAAGAGAACCGGGAGCGGGAGCGGGATTTCAGCAGACGGCGTGGAGGGCCCCTGAGGCGGGGGCGAGGTGCCAGCCGTGGAAGAGAGTGTATGCACCTGCCCTTTAACAACCCCACAGCTCCCCAGCACTTTGTGCTGCCTGACAGCTGCCTCTAAAGCTGCTCAGGCAGGCACATCTGTGAGGAAAACCACCCGTGTGTGTCTGTCTGTTGTTTCCCTGTCTGAGAAGCCCTCGCTGCCACCAGATTAAATCAAAAGTTTTGGGAGTATGTGGCGACAGCCACTGCACTTTGGGGTTTGAGGTCTTATCTTGTATCTCCCTCAAGCAGGAGAAGTCTTGACATTCTTTGCATTGTTCTGTCTTTCAGTTCGGGGCCAGGAGAATGGACTGGATGGTGGTAAGAGTGGAGGATCTTCTGGAAGAGGCACGGAAAGAGGGAGGCGGGGACGTGGCCGAGGCCGAGGTACACATGGGGTTTGAGGTCTGGGGGGGCAGCATCAGCATATCTGTCTCCTGGGAGGTTCCAAAGTCCCTTTTATGGGAGGAATCGCCAAACTGAAAATATGTGCTTGATTTTTCTGTCTCACGCTTGCCTTCAGTGCCTACACATTGCTTCCTCATCTTAAGTGTGCAAGAAACAGCACCTAGTTCTTGCATCCCATCTGCAGAGTTAGAAAAAAATCAGACTTTATTAGACATGAGAAGTAAAAAACCCAAGGTGACTGTTTGGCAGGTGGGCCAATGGCTTGTTAGTAACAGAACATGCATCCTTGTTCTTACACGTTTGTCTGAGCACTATCACTGGCTTGGGCTTTAAATACTCAGGGCAGAAATTAATTTTTTACACAAAATCTACTGCTCAGGTCATACCCTGCACAAATCAGAACCTGGGATTCAGTACTCATGGTTTGTGCCAGCTGGAAACCTCATCTGAGCCTGGAATCCTGCACTGCTAATCGTGCTGCCAGCCAGCTGAGGTCATTCCCATACATCTAAAGATGTTACTGGAAATCCATCAACTCAGGAAGGTCCTCTCCACTCATATTCTGGGCATCAGAGCTCCATATGTTGTTCAAGTGTTTGTTTTCCCAAGAGACTCAGCAGTGCATGTGTGTGTGTATTTACAGGTGGCTCTGGACGGCGAGGGGGAAGATTTTCTGCTCAAGGCATGGGGTAAGTTTCACTGGCACAAACCACAGCAAAAATAGAAGTCTGTGCATGAATAGTACTGTTTGTGTCAGTCATTTGTGTTCCCATTTCATTTTTTTTGTAAATAAGGCCCAAACTGCATCATGCTAACTTAAAATTGGGGTGGCTGGTGGAGCTGAAGTGTCCCTTGGCTGAAAGAACTGCCTTGTGAGACCAAGGTGTCATGATCTGAATAAAATCAGTTTCTTTCAGAATGGTTTGCCTGAGAAAGTGAACATCTTGTGTTTCTTACAGAACTTTCAACCCAGCTGACTATGCTGAGCCAGCCAGCACGGAGGAGAACTATGGGAATAGCAACAACAACACGTGGAACAACACTGGGAGCTTTGAGCCGGACGATGGCACAAGTGAGTGTCTTCCATGCTGTGTGTGCTGGTTTGTACTGGGAGGGGGAGTGGGTTCTGCATCCATCCAGTTGCACCCAGGAGCTTCTGGGCAGGTCTTAGGCTCAGGGGTGGAGGAACAGGTTGATTCAGAGGTGGGTTTCAGTGATTCTTTGCACCTACTCAGGTGATCACACTGGAAATGGGGAGCTGGGTGATTGCTGGGGTGAGCCTGTGCATGCTGTTGCCTGATAGAGGCACAGGAATATTCACCTCTGTTTTCTGGTAGAAACCATGCTACTGTTGGGAAAAATGTTTATGAACTGTAGTGTGATAAACAGGTCCCAGTTCTCCCAATGTCAGGTGCATCCTCCAGAGAATGTTGCTCGGAGTCAGAAGTCTTGTTCTTGATTTTGGTATTTGGGAGCATTCTCTCCTCCATGGGCATCTTGCTCAAACTGTGCTGGAAGGAGACTTGGTTATAGAAACAAGCCAAAAGGAACTCCTCCTCCTCCCCTGTTTGAAGCAAACGTGTTTGGTGGCTGGTTCTGAGCACCCAGCTGCCCCTGCAGGTTCTGCATTAGAAATCTGGTGTTCTGGTTGTGTTTCTCATGTGCAGTGTTGTGGGATACAGGTGAACTCAGATTTTGCAGTTGCAGGGGACATTCCTTCACCATAAGTAGCCTGTTTGGGGGGTTCAGAGCAGGGGGTGGGTTGGGTTTTTTATGGAGCAATCTTGCACCACTGTGAAGTCAAAATGTTTTTGACAATTAGTGAGTATTCAGGTAAATACAACATCTCGGGTATAAGAAACATTCACACCCATATGAAGTGGCTTTAGGCCACTTCCATATTGCTTGTATTTGGGGAGGGAGCTTGTTTGTGTGTGTTTTGATGGGGAAAAAAGTAAGCCTGCTTTTGTAAAAAACAGCAAATTGAGTGATCATCTTCTTGGCAATTGAAAAAGGGCTCTAAATACCAGAGGGGAGTAGTGTGGGCTTGTGTCGGGCAGTGGGTGCATTTGCCTCCAGAGGAAAAGGGATGGGAGTGGGCAAGTTCTGTGTGCTGGAAGTTTAACTGTCTGGTGGAAACAGGCTCCTGTATGGATGGTTTTCTTTCTCGTTGTGTTGTTTTTGGACTTGTGGAACAGAGTGGATTAGAGTGTAGTTGGGGGGAATTGAAGATTTTTCTGACAGAACAATTCAAATTTGCTCTAGTACTGCAATGCAGCTGTAAAGTTTATGGTGCAGCACCACTGGTCACCCGAGTTGTGCATAGCCATTTGTTTCCAATTTAGTAGCCACAGGCATCTCTTTAAATTAACAATATCCACAGGTACGATGTGACTGGTGTATGTGGGGGCAATGAAACTCACCTTCGCTTCTTTAAGTCAAAATTTCACTGGTTGTCTTTCTTTTCTTTTTTTTTGTTTCAGGACTTGATTTCATTGGGGGTGAGGGGTCAAATTATCCCCGAAAATTTGACACTGCTCCTGGTACGATACATCCAGGTGCACTGACTGCCCCGGATACCTTTACTTTATAGCTTTTTGAGAAAACCCTGAAATATCTGTGGATATGTCATTCTTCTCTCTCTTAATTTGTTCATTTTAATGAATATTTGACATTTGTTCTGACTGTGCTTTTACTAATGCTGACACCTGGAATGTAAATTGGAAGAGGCTAAGCCCAATTCCTGTGGATTATGTAAATTTTAGCTTTAGCCACTGCTTCTCAGTGCCCAGAGCAGCTCTGTGTCCACAGCACTGCTGACAGAGGATCCCACTGAGGGCAGGAGGCTTAAGGCAGCTCAGCTGTGTTCCCTTTGTCTTGCACCCCAAAAGCTGTGACTTGCTGTTGCCCACCCTGGGCTCCCTGCTGCGCCTGCTCGGGGTCACAACTGCTGCCAGGGGACTCTGTGGCTGCTGCTGCCCCCGTGCTTTGCCTCTGCTCAGGGCTGCTGTGCCATGTTCTGCTGCCCAGCTGCTCCTCCTCCCCCCTGCACTTGGAGATGGTGGTGGATTTTGAGATGACAGGGATGCTCGATGGCCGAGCTGCTCAGTGCCTGGTCACTGCTCTTACACCTTGATGGAGTGACACCCGTGGGATGATCCAGTGTACCTTGTCCCTGTCGAATCCCATCAGGGTCTGTAACAAGGCCAACACCACGTTTGACTGTCTCCTCCATCTAACCTGAGGTCTTGAGGCTGAGGGACCTTCCAGAGGAACTTGCTGCTTGACTCGGGAAGGTCAGGGCAGGAGGAGTGTTGGTGCTGAGGGCCCCAAAGGCAGGCAGACTCCTGGAGTGTCTCCTGGTTCCCACCCCAGGGTTAATCTTTAGCTTCCACAGGCAGCACAAGGCCATCTGCCCCAGGGCTGCCATGGTGGGTTTGCTGCCCTTTGGCTTTGTTTGGATTTGCATTCCTTTGAGGTGCAGTGGGGGCCTGTGAGCCTGTGGCCTTTCCAGGCTGAGACAACAAGCCTGGATCCAGTCCTTGAGAGGTGGCAGACTGCCTGGTGGGCCCTGGGAGGGTCGAGCTGGGTGTTCATCTCTCAGTTTAAGATGAAGAGAGTGTATTTGGGTTGGAGCCACAATGGGATATTTCTCCTTCACTACATTCATATTTGCACATGTTGTTGGCTTAATTGTATTTTTCCCCTTTTCCTGGTTTGAGGAGCTTAAAGATCAGCAGCTCTTCAAAGGGCTTTCTGAAAGCAGAGAGAAAGTGTCACTGTTCAGAAGACAACCCTTCTGAAATGTTGTTAGAAGGACAAGTATTGCTTGTGTTGCAGCTCTCCCCTTCAGAAGAGCTTGATGGAGAGCTTTTCACTTGGTTTCTTTACAAAAGCTTCCCAGTCTGGTGGTTGGGAGCATTCCTGGTGAATGCCTGGTTGTACATTGCAGGTCTTTGGTTTTCCATCTGCCCCTTTGTGTGCAGGGAGCACAAGCCATGCTGATCTATGTCCAGACTTGCCAGGAAAGCCCCGTCAATGGCTGCCCTTCATCTGCAGGGTCTCTTTCTGCTTTTCATGCTGCTTTGCTTTTCTCATTTTCCCCAAACAAGCAAGACTTAAGAGCCTGTGTTCCTGCATGCACAAACTCTTCTTGGGGCAGCTCTCCTGGCTTCTGGTTCTCTGGGCCAGCTGCAGGTACATCCAGCTCCCATTCCACCTCTTAGGTAAAGGTCGAGGTGGAAGGATCTTTCTGATCCATCAAAGTCTGTAAAGCCTTCCTGCTGCTGCTGTGAGGGCACAGAAAATCTGAGCAATGGGAGAATCTGGGTTTTTAAACCCCAGATGTGTTTTAAATGTGTTGAACTCCTGATGCTTCTGGCTGGGAAGGGAGGGGTGGAGTAGTGTGCCTTGAGTGTCCTGGCACTCTGGGAAGTCATGTTGTACTAATATATGTATTTCAAATTGAATATAAAAAAAATAAATCCTGGAAGGCTTCTCGAATCAGCTCAACTTACTAAGCAAAACAAAACAACAATAGAAAAAAAGAATAATTTGCTGATAAATACTTATTTCTGGCACCAAATTCCCCACTTCTAGACAGGCAGTTGTTTAAATGTACAACTGAAGCATATATGGGGAGATCTGTGTCCTGCAGAGGAACCCACAATGTTCTCCTTCCCCACATGCTACATTTTATGCTGTAGAAGGCTTTCAGCTTATAAAAGGGCTGATGCCAACTTGTTCCATCCCTGTGTGTCCAGGATTAACCCTGTTGGCTCTGTCACCTTTTGTTGATCTGGTTTGTGTGGTCTGAAAGCAAGCTGCACAAAACGGGGCTGGCTTTATGCTCTGAGGGTTTTGGGGAGGTGATATCTGCTCTCCTCCCAGAGCAAATTTCAGTTGTGGAGTGGATTCAGAAGTTGCCATGTAATACTCGAAGCACGAGGTTAAACTGTGATGGAAGTGAGGGTTGGAACAAGTTGAAGATGCAGCCAAGCAAAACTCTATTTTCTGGTAAACTTTGCTCGTTTACATTGTGCTGTGGATGCAGCTGTGGTCTCCTGCTTCTCCCGCCTCTTTTCTCTCTTTAAGCTGCTCACTTTGAGCATATCTCTGAAACTGGTCACAGAAAATGCAGGGATTGCTTAGTCCCTTAATTTTCCCTTCTGAATCCGATGTGTCTGTGCACAGGAGGCCCTGGTGCACTGAGCTCTCAAGACTTGGTTTGTTGGGGGGAGAGAATGGATCATGGGAATGGCTCAGCTGCCCCTAGGTTTTATGGAAACTTGGGGTTTACCTGGGTGGTGAGATCCTGTGCCAGAGCTGGCAGGAGGGCTGTGAGGGAGGTGCTCTGTCTGAGCTGCTCCTGGGGGCACAAACCTGTAGCTCCTGCAGTACAAGGGGAGGTCAGGGAAACGGCACAGGACAATGCCAGGGCTTCCTTGCTGAGCTCAGCTGCCCTGTTGGGTGCTGGGAGGTGTGCCTTGCCCTGTCTGTCAGCCCAGCAGTCCCTCTCTTTCAGCCCAGCCTGTGCCAGCAAGGTGGAGGTGACCCTGTCGTCGTACCTTGCCCAGGAAGTGTGGGTTGGGGTCGACTGTTTTAACTTGCTTGGTTGGCAAATAGAAATCCTGCAAAGCTCCCCAGTGCTTCCCCAGCTCCTGAAGGCAGAGCTCTGATGGATGTGTGACTCTGTCCCTGTTGTTGTCCCTGCAGGTGCGTGGAGAGCAGCCACAGAAGAATGGGGCACGGAGGACTGGAATGAAGATGTAGGTACTCCTTCCAAACCCTCCTGTACAGGCTGCTGTCCTGGCTGTGCACACAGCTACGAGGGGAGCTCAGAGCTCATCCTCCCCAAACTGTGGGCACAACCCCAGCCAGGATCCCAGTTCCAGGAGCTGTGATGAATAAGTGGTCGTTGCAGCTTCTGAAGGATGTGTGGTAGAGCTTGGCATAGGAGATCCCTTCCTGTCTTGGGCTCCTGGGCATTGAGGCTGGTCCTCTCATTTCCTGTAACTGCATGATGGAATTCTTCCAAAAAGTGGCCTGACTCCACATAGGCCTCTTGGTCTGTTCCTCTGTTGAAGTGGCAGTTGGGGAAGGTTTGCCTTTGATTACACCACGTGCTGTGGAAGAGGCAGCAGCAGTTTGATGTGTGTCATGTGCCTCTTGGTTCCTTGTGATTTGGATGGAACACAAGCTCTTGACTTTACTTTCTGATGTGCTCTTTGGCATGTCTTGCTGCCTTTTGTTCTCTACTTGACATCTCCTTCAGCAGAGAATGGATGCTGTTGGGACATGCTTTTAATGCCTTTCTATCAGTTTCTTCTGAAATGAGCTCCAGTCCCTCTCAAATCAAGGGAGGGCTTCTGTTCTCACAGGTGGGAGCAGCATTGGGCTTTTTTACTATGACTTAGTTTTGTGTGTTCACTTTGGCTCAGCCAACAGACTGGGCTGGAAAGGGAAGCGTTTGCTTTCCAGGCACCATCTGAGGGAGGTGCCCCTGCTGTGTTTGGAGACATGAGCTGTTTGTTCAGTCAGGTCTCTGCCAGAAGTGAGCTGTTGAGAGCCTTTCTTGCCTTCAGTGTGTGCGAGATGCTCCCAGGGGCTCTGGATTTAGTTTTGAGACTCTGGCAGTTCCTCAGCCATGAATAGAAGCTGTTTGTGTTCAGATGTGTTCCAGGCTGGAACAGGTGGTCACTAACCCTCCTCCTTCCTCACCCAGTTCTGAGCAACGTTATTTTCCCTTCCATAGATGAAGTGGGTCTGTTGGTCAGATCATCCAGGTGAGCCTGGATCATTGGCAGCTTAAGTGTGGGTCTGAAGTTTCTTCCTCCGACTCCTCTACCTGTGCAAGGGCTTTTGCAGATCCTTGCTGGGTGCCATCAACCAGCTCAAGGCCCCAGGAGCCCAGTGCTTTTGTGGACTATGGGAAATTTGTAGAGGTATTGGAGGGTTTTTTCCCCACTGGCAGATGATGTGCACTTGTCTGAGAAGAAACATGAAATAGCAGCTGATTCTGATGGGAGCCAAATGCTAGAGAAGCTTAAGTCTAAACTGGAATTTCTTGAGGTTTTTCTGTGGCTCTTTGTCTCAAACATTCACATGCTGTATGTCACAGGCACTGTTACAAGGCCCTGTTCTCACTTTTGAATTCTTTTTCCCTTTTTTATCTTTCAGCTGTCAGAGACAAAGATCTTCACTGCCTCCAATGTGTCCTCAGTGCCTCTGCCTGCTGAGAATGTGACAATCACAGCTGGACAAAGGTGAGCACCCGTGGTGGTGCTGTTACCTGGGAAAAGTGGAAAAGTCCTGGATCAATTTGCCATTTTTGACTACAGCTTGCCAGCTAGCTAAAATTCAGCAGCTCTGAATGAGATGAGATGGATTTAAATGGAAAAGTTGAGTTAGGAGTTTCTGGGTCCTAACCCTCGATTAGAGTCTGCTGGTTCTTCAGGTTTGGGGACATTTTGCTGTATTAAATTAATAGAAGTCATGATTTAAAATCAAAGGTAGGGTCTTGCTTGATCTCTCCTTTTGAGGATGCTACTGGCAGTTGTGAGTTAATGTTCTGCAGATTCCTTCCATTTCTAAAGCTAAAGCTGTGAGGCTGGAGAGGGAATACTGCTGTAATGGAAGCAGGAGCTCAGGGGGTTATCCTTTCTCTACACAGAATTGATCTTGCAGTCCTGCTAGGAAAGACACCCTCTTCTATGGAGAATGAGTCAACAAACCTGGAGTCATCCCAGACTCCTTCTCTTGCCCAGCCACTGGTGTTCAGCAATTCCAAGCAGAGTGCTCTATCCCAGCCTGCCTCTGGAAACTCCTTCTCTCACCACAGCATGGTAAGGAAATGCTGCTCTCTTGCCAGCAGAGGTTTGGCTGGGGTTGCTCATCCCCTGACATTCTCTCTGAGTAATATGGGAAATGCAGTCCTGACACCTGCTTGGGACTCACAGAGCCAGGTAACTTGCCAGTCTGCTTTAAATGCAGAGGCCTGAAGTTCAGTGTTCAATTTGAAATAATTGGGATAATTCCCTCACTGTTGCCCTTGTCTGATTTGCAACACATGGTTCTTTCTGCTTCAGAGGAAAGGAAAAACTGCTGTGGTCCAGGGCTTGCAATTCCAACAGTTTGAGAAGTGGAACTGGTTGGGAACTGTGGGATGGAACACTGGCATCTACTGACAGGAGAGGGAAGGAGACCTTAAATCAGAGTCAGGGATGTGCACAGACCTGGGCAGGGGCTGCTTGTGTAATTGCTTTGTGCAAAAAGAAATAAAAATTGTGCACTTAATGGTGAGATAGTTGAGGAAGGATTTTCAAAACCACTTTAACTCTAAAGCCAAGTTCTCCTGGTGTTTCTTTTTTAGTGCAGCCGAATGCATGAGAATGTTTAAGGCCTGTCTGTTAATTCTGTCTGTAACCCTGCCTGGCACTGTCCCTGCACTGGAGGCTGGGAGAGAAGTGTGAGCCCTCTCTGCCAGCAGGGTGTGTGTGTTTGGAGCTGAGCAGTGTCAGGCTGAGGTGTGCAGTGAGCAGCAGCAGAGCACAGTGCATTCAGGCTGATGTCAAGAGATTGACCCACCCTCAGCCAAGGTCCAGGCCGTGGGAGATGTTGACTTGCTCTCCCTGCTGCAATTGCAGGTGAGCATGCTGGGAAAAGGGTTTGGAGACGTCGGGGAGGCCAAAGGCAGCAGTACCACAGGATCTCAGTTTCTGGAGCAGTTCAAGACAGCCCAGGCACTGGCTCAGCTGGCAGCTCAGCACACCCAGCCTGCTGGGAGCACCACTGCTGCTTCCTGGGACATGGGATCCACCACACAGACCTCCTCTCTGGTGCAGTATGGTAAGGGAAAGCAGTGTGGGCCCCAGGGGGAGGGAGTGTGTTCCTCCAGGACTACAGAGGCACACTGAGCAGCCTGATCTCAGGTTCTCCAGCTGAGCTGGACAAATTAAAAGACTGTGGGTGCAAGTTTGTGAGACTGAGATGTAATAATGTGCGAGTCTCTCCCTTTTGTACTTGGAGCAGTTGAATCCATCATTCCAGACAACTTCAGGGCCAAGGATCTGGCATTCCTGAGCCTCTCACAGTGTGCAGAACTACTTCTGTGCCACAAAGAGATCTGAAAGGGCACCTCTGGAGAACAGCTACTGAATGCCAACACTTGTCAGTCTCCTCTCCTTGCTGACCTGATGTTATCTTTTATGGGAATGCAATTTGCTGTTAAATGCCAAAAAATAACTCTGGGCTGACATGAGAGAATAAACAGATTGGGAGGATTTTTTCACATGAGATGCTGAATTCTGCTGTGGTCAAGTGCTAGTGCCATTTCCTTCACCTTGTGCTCGTTACAGGGAAATGGTTGTGGTTCAAATCTAAACTGAAGAAAAAAATGAGCCCTTTCCTAGTGACAGTAAGTGTTGGCAGCTTCTGATCTTCTCAGACAAGATGCCACAGAGGAGAGCCAGAGAGAACAAGAGTTGATTTTTAATAAGCTGTGTTAAGGCTTAGTCAACTGAGGAAGGTGGTGCAAAGACCTGAGGGTGGACACCCCTGAGAAGTGCTGTTGTTGGAGATACCCAGTCCCAGCAGGGGAAGGAGCAGGCAATGGAATGCAGGAATGTTGGCAGAAAGGGGAGGAAAGCAAGCAGCATGGGCAGGGGCTGCGACTCTGACATGCAGTGTCTCCACACAAGGGACTCGAGTCCCCTTTTCCTTGGAAAATGGAGGCTTTGTCCTGTAGAGATGGTGGAAGGAACCGAGGGGAGAAGGGCTTAAAAAGGCTCAGAATTGATGACAGTGAAAGCACAAGGCTGGGAGCAGAGATTTCTCTGATTTTAACAGGCTCCAGGACAACTCCTAGTAGGAAATGAACTTATTTTTCCTGATAAGTGTCAGAGCTTGCTTTAGTTTCTTTGATTTAGATTAAACAAACCGTGCTTAGCTCACCACTGTCTCACCCTGTAGATCTCAAGAACCCAACAGACTCTTCCGTGCACAGTCCCTTCACCAAGCGCCAGGCCTTCACGTCGACATCCACCATGATAGAAGTGTTCATGCAGGAGAAGCAGCCTGTGGTGACTGCCTCCACCACCACGCCGGCACCCCCGTCCTCCCCGCTGCCGAGCAAAACCAATCCTGTGCCCCAGATGTCCCCAGGGTCCTCAGATAACCAGTCTTCAAGTCCCCAGCCAGCACAGCAGAAGCTGAAGCAGCAGAAGAAAAAAGCATCATTAACATCGAAGGTGCAGATTGATGGTGGGGAAGGAGGTGTTAGAGCTGCAGAAACAGCCACGTGGGCTGGAGGGGAGGTCTGGGCTCGGCCTTCCTGCTGTTAGCACTGGGTGTTTGTGGGGGTGATGCTGTGTGTGCCTGAGTTGACAGTGTAGTTCAAAGGCTGCAGGCCTGGAACTGCCACCGTGTGCTGGGAGACAGGCACTGGAGTAATTGTCTGTGCTGCCACCAGGCAGTGATTGACCCGTTCTGCTGCTCCTCCCTTGCAGATCCCTGCACTGGCAGTGGAAATGCCTGGCTCGGCGGATATCTCAGGGCTAAACCTGCAGTTTGGGGCATTACAGTTTGGTTCAGAGCCTGTTCTTGCCGAGTACGAATCGACGCCCACGACCAGCGCTGCCGTCAGTCAGCCCCAGAGCAGCCTGTACACCAGTGCAGCCAGGTGAGGACTGGGAGCAGCCAAAACCAGCAGGCAGCTTGGGGAGGCCGCTGATCCCGTGAACTGGAGTCGTGCTGCATACTAGTAGACCCTTTCTGACAGTTCTGTGGTCACAAAGGGGGGACAATGTATGCAACAGCAAAGTGTCAGTTGCCAGCAGACTCGCTGGGCAGCTCTGGCTGTTTGGCCTGTGGTACTTGCACACAAAGCAGAGTTTTCCTGCTGCCCTTAAACTGTGTTGCTGCAAACACAGCAGGAGAACACCCAGCACAACTGCTCCGTGTCCCTGGTGAACAGATTGAGGGCTTTGTCCTGCTTTTTGCATGGCAAACTGGGACACCGTGGGGTAGGGGGGTGTGTGGTGGTGCTTTGCCACAGTGAAGCATTTCCATCTTCTGTGGGCCAGTCCCTCGAGTGGTGGCAGATCATGGAGTGTTACATAAGGCAGTGGGTGAGGCAAGGCTGGGACTGGATGCCAGCATCCTCCTGTGGTTGGGCTAGCCCTGCTCTTTGGGCATGTTTCTGGGCTTGGCTGCTTCGTGTGGTGCCTTTATGCTGATGCTTGGGGCTCTTTATCTCGAAACAAAGAGCCCAGTCTGGGCCAGCAGCTTACAGCAGGGGCTGTTTTGGAGGAAAACTTAAACTAATTTTTCCTTTTGGCTTTGTAGTGAATCTTCATCCACAATTTCGTCCAATCAAAGCCAAGAGTCTGGTTACCAGAGCGGCACAATACAGACAGCAACATTTACCTCCCAGAACAGCGCTCAGGGACCACTGTACGAGCAGAGATCCACCCAGACGAGGCGATACCCCAATTCCATCTCCTCCTCGCCACAGAAAGATCTGACCCAGGCGAAGGTAAAGAACCTGTTGTGCTGAGGGAGCCTCGGGTGTGAAGCGGTGTCTCAGGGGAAGCTGAGGGGTTTATCAAGTGGTTCTGTGGTCCTCCAGCCTCAGCTCTCGGGCCCTCATGGGAGCTCTGGTGTGGCTGCCCAGCACCCTCAGCTGTGTTACATTCCTGGAGCTGGGCCAGTGGCATCGAGCTGATGGCAAGGCATGTGCTGCCAGTTACCCTGCTAGAGAGGGGTGTGCTGGTGAAGGATTTTGTTCTCTTAAGGATTTTGTTCTTGCATGCTACACATCAGCTCAGTAACATGAGGTTTGTAGTGAATGTGGGTTGAGGATGTTGAGGCAATCTTACCTACCAGGAGCAGAGAAACTTCTTGCACTGATTTCTCAAATACATGCTTGGGGGTTGTGCTGGCATGGGGGTAGTTGACATTGGAACTGACCCCAACAGTCTGGTGACGTGTTGGTAGCAGGACCTTTTCACAACTGAGAAGGGAGTGTGGGAGGGAGCTGACACTAGCTCTGCCTCTGCAGATTTGCAGCTTTAATGCTCAGTACTCCTTTTTTCTCTTCTTCCTCAGAATGGTTTCAGTTCTGTACAACCCACGCCATTACAAACCACACAGGCCGTTGAAGGTAAGTGTCTGCCAGCACAGGAGGTGACCTGTGTCTTTTGTACTGCTCATATTCTCTGGATGAGAAGCTATCTGTGTTAATAGCAAGTCACTTCCCAGCTGGACTAATTGCTGCCTCTCAGTATTTGCTTGCCTCAAAACATTTTGTTTTCTGCTGAGGGATCCATGAGATCCTTGATGGGCCACTGATGACAATTTACTCTGGTTTATTTGTGGAAGGCACCTCATCTGTAGGTCTCGAAGTTCTTTGCAGAGCCAGTGGCAGTGTTGGGGTAAAGAGACATAGGACACAATCACAAGTGTGTAACTGGTTGGCAGCAGTGAGGGAAGTCCCAGATGTCCCAGTTCCTGTGGCTGAGCAGTTGCTGATCCTTGTCCCCGAGTCACCCTCTGGAAGTTGCCAGTAGCTGTCCCTAACCAAAAGCTTCTGTTCACAGGTGCTACAGGCCCCGCAGTGAAATCTGAATCCCCCTCTGCTCCCAGTATCACACCTCTCAACGATGGGGTGTCTGCCTCGTCCTTGCTGACAACAGCCAGCCAACACTCGACAGCTCTGAGCAGCCTGAGCCACAGCGAGGAGCTCCCCAGTACAACCACTGCCCAGCTCAGCAGGTGAGCAAGTGGGGGGTCTCTGGAGAAGCAGAACTAAAGCAGAAATCTATAGCAGACATCAGAGAGCCTTATACAGTGAGGAAGGCTGAGATGACTCATCCCATCCGTTCTGCTGGGAATGGGACAGTACTACCAGTGGTAACTCTCACCTTGGTTTGACAGCCTTTTATTTCTCCCCCTGTAGTGCATTACCCACCCAGCAGAACAGTCTGTCCTCATCCACATCCTCTGGGCGAACATCAACTTCAACTCTTCTGGTGAGTCTGGCTGTGCTCTCGTGCTGTGTACCCTGTTCTGGCTCAGCTGGGCTCACTGGGGTGCCTGACTTTGGGGCTGTGGCTGTGACAGGAGCTGCCAGGCTGCTGGCTGTCCTGCTGGAGTTTGGGTGCTGTGTGGAGAGAGGATGGGGTTATGTCAGAACACTGTGCACCTGTGGCTCAAAGCTGTTGACACCTTGCTTGTCTCTGACTGAGCAGTGGCTCTTTTTGAACCTGTAGCAACCCTTGAAAGTTCTGCAGAATTGCAGCCGTGTCAGAGCAAACTGGTAGCTGGTGTAGTGTTACCAAATGTCTCTGCTGCTGGAGCTCTCATAGTACAGAGTCCCTGGATAAAATAAATCTTGCAGCAGAATAAATCTCCCTGCCACAAATGCGGTGTCAAATCCTGCTGCCCCCCAGGAGCATCTGTGTTGGGACACAGACACAGGAGAGCCCTGGAAGCATTAGGGTTTGGCTGCTGTCAGGACTTTGGACTTAAGCCAGGTGCAAAGCAGGTTTCTTTGTAGCCTGCAGCAGTTCACTGCAGGAACATCCAGGTGCAGAAAGCGCCACACAGCGTTTTGCACAGACAGTGTCCTGTAGTGCCTGTGCACTCTGCCCCACCTGCCTGGTCCCCTGACTCTCCTCTCTTCCTTCCTAGCACACAAGTGTGGAGAGTGAAGCAAGCCTCCATTCTTCTGCTAGCACTTTCTCCACCTCCTCCAGCACGGTGTCAGCTGCCCCGCCGGTTGTCAGTGTCTCCTCCAGCCTCAGCAGTGTCAGCAGCCTGGGCCTCAGCCTCAGCAGCAACTCCACCGTGACGGCCTCCACTCGCAGCTCTGTTGCAACAACATCAGGTACTTTCCTGGTACTGCAGAATGGGAGGGAGCTGTGGGGGCTAAGAGAGTGAACTTCTGCTGTTTGCTTCACTGGAGCTTTTCCTTTCTTTTCCTTTTTCAGGAAAAGCTCCTCCAAATCTCCCTCCTGGAGTCCCACCGTTGTTGCCTAATCCATACATCATGGCTCCAGGGTTGCTACATGCCTATCCAGTGAGTAAAATGATCAGCTTTTTGCAGTGGTGTCATGCCACCAGATCCCTCACAGCTCCCTTGGAAGCAGGAAGGGCGGTAGCATAGTGAGGAGACCAAAAACTGTGACACAGCCCAGTAGGGCTGCCTTGGACAGGTGGAGTTTGGACCTGCTGTTTTCTGTGAAATCCATGTGCCTGTGAGGGTAAATGTCTGTCCTGGGCACCCCAGAGCAGAATCTGTGTGCCTGTTCTCTTCAGCCTCCCCAGCCTTTGGAGAGAAGCAGCCCTTGAGCAGAGCACAGCACATGGCAGTGCAGAGCTGTGTTAGAAACATGATGTAACAAAAGGCAAACAGTCAGGGCAATGGTGGTGACTGCCACAAAGTCACAGCCCTGTCCTGAAGGTGAGAACAGATTTGAGTCTTGGGATGATTTTTAGAGAAACAATTGAGTATCTTGGTGGTCTGGAGCACTCTCCTTTGAGCAGCTCACACAAACCTCCAGCAGCATCAGCCTGTGTGGGGACTCTGGCTGTGCCTGCACCCAGGGGATCATGTGGCTGCTGACCTGCTGCTTCTGGCTTTATCTCATGTTTATCTGAACATTTAATCTAAACTAGTTAAGTGTCTTTATCTAGTCCATGTCCCTAACATTATGTCCTGTTCTTTTTCTAGCCACAGGTGTATGGATACGATGATTTGCAAATGCTCCAGACAAGATTCCCGTTGGTGAGTGCTGCAGAGTGAGAGGGACATGCCACTCCCAGCAGTGCTGCTGTGGGGATACATAGGTCAGGCTGTGGGTAGTCCTGAAGAGCTGGGAAAATGGGGTGGTGGATGGATGCACCTCTCTGTGGCAGCTGTGTGGAGTTAATCAGTTACTTCTTGGCACGTGGAAAGTTGGGAGCATGAGCTACTCCTAACAGCAGTATCCCTTGTGGGGCGAGGGAGCGTGAGAGCTATGGCAGCAGGGTAGTTGTAGAGACTCACCTCTGATCCTTGACAGAGGCAATGAGTAAACACTTACTGAGAATGGGCTTTATTTAGTGATAGGACGAGTTCATTTTCTTGTGGAGGGGAAAGTCCACACAGTTTAAGGACTGCATACCAGTAGACCTTATCTGGTTCTTCTAATAGCCAGATGAGGGGGATGGTGCATGCTACAAAAACCTGGGGCTGCTGTAGGTAGTGATCAGCCTGGATGTGGCTGATTGAACTGCAGTACTCTTGACATTTCTTGCCACTGTAATACAGAAATTCCTCTCTCCCAAAAGGTACTGCCTTGCACCTTTAGACAGAGCAGATAAAACATCTCCTTTTGTTTTATTTGTCAGGATTACTACAGCATCCCATTCCCTACGCCCACCACACCTCTGACTGGAAGAGAGGGCAGCCTGAGCAGCAATCCGTACTCTGGTAGGGGAAAAGACTGTTCTAAATCCAATTCCATCAGGGTTTGTGCTGCTGCTACTGGTGTCCCGTGCCTTTGTCCTTCTGCACCAGCCTCCTGCACTGCCTTTGGTTTGGAGCATGTTTCTCACAGCTAAATTCTTGTCTTTCTCTTGGGCATCTGGTTTTGCCCAGGCCTGTTACTGGGAAGAGGTGGGTGAGTAGGAGTTAGTGCAGCAGTTGGAAAAGAAGTGAGGAAGGCCTGAAAGGTTCTGCAAGGCATACAGCTGAGGAACTGCTTTCCAGGTGGTGGTGAGGCAGGTGGTATAAGCAGTGCTTCTCAAGCACTGTGAGTAAAAACACAAAAAAGCACAAAATACAGAGAAATTGAGTTTATCTATGGGACAGTGTGGTGAAGAAGGCAGGCAGGATGTTTGAGACCTGTCAAACTCAACCCAGGCACCCAGCAGGTGCCAGTACTACCACTGACCTTGATGCACTTGATGCCTTTATGCACTGCCAGCCTGCAGTGGGCAGTGACTCTGCTGAGCTTTCACATGCTTTAGGAATTGTTGCACTTTGAGGCTTGGTCTTTTTCCAGCACTGCTTCTCTTCAGCTTAAACAGGAGCCAGTTTGTGTGGAAGTGCTTTTGCCCAGGTGAGGCTGAAATGCCAAGCTCAGAACACGGCACCATGTGAGTTCTGAATTGGAGAGGTGTTTGCATGGAAAAGCTAAGCAGGTGCTCAGGGAGCTGGGTTGTGTTCAGTCCTGCTGCTGAACAGGACAGGGACCAGGGAGAGCTCTAGCACCAGGATCTGCTGCACGTGCAGCCAGCAGCAGGCTTATCTCATGGGCTGAGATCAGGTGGTGCAGCACAGTAGCTACTGTGGGCTTCCTTTCCCACAGTAGTCCTCTCAGGGCTGAGGAGCAATTAACAGCTTTGCCTTATCAGTGTGCAAAGGTCTGAGGGCTTGTGAGGGCCACAGACCTTGGCAGTGGCAGGAGCAGGGATGATTCAAGTCACTGTTTATCAAAAGGCTGGGTCATCTTTCAGCTGAGCTGGAACAAGCCAGGATCTGGCATGTCTGTTCTTCACTCTCCTTTCACCTCCCCTATTTCAGGTGACTTAACAAAATTTGGCCGAGGTGATGCCTCTTCCCCTGCTCCTGCAACAACTCTGGCACAGCCTCAGCAGAGCCAGACCCAGACTCACCACACCACACAGCAGACGTTCCTGAACCCGGCGCTGCCTCCTGGCTACAGTTACACCAGTCTGCCCTACTACACAGGGGTACCAGGGCTCCCCAGCACCTTCCAGTATGGGCCCGCCGTGTTCCCTGTGAGTTTCCCAGAGGCAAGGCATGGGATCTGAGCAGGGGGGTGGCACAGCAGAGCCTCTCCTCACTCTGCTCCTCTCTTCTGTAGGTTGCTCCTACCTCTTCCAAGCAGCATGGTGTGAATGTCAGCGTCAACGCATCAGCAACCCCTTTCCAGCAGCCCAGTGGCTATGGCTCTCATGGGTACAGCACTGGTAAGGGACCTGCCAGGGCACCTTCCACAGCAGCAGAGCTTGCTCCCACTCTCACTGGCTGTTATGGGCACTGCAGTAAGGGAGGAAAATGCCCGGGGTGCCACTACAGAGTTATTCATTATCCTTTGAAAGGCCCAGGATTGTTCTGCATCCAGATCTGGAGCAGGTTTGGGAGACATGGAACACTTGACACTCTCCTCAGTGCCCCACAGTTGGGTGACTGGGGCCTTGGATGCCCATCAGAAGCTTGAGCTGCTGAATTTTATGGTTTGATTGTTTAACTGCCTCTATGATAAATAGAACAGTTATTCTGGATTTGAACTCGCTTCCCACCAGTGTTTGGCAGACACTTTCTAGGGAAGTATCCTTGATTTAAAGATGGAAGAAGGTTGTGAACCTGCCACCTGTCTTTGGTACTGGTTTCACTGGTTGGTGTCCAGCTGACTTACACAGGGGTGCATTTGGGTCCCTCTTCAGGCCTTTAAATTCCCATTGTCCCTCTTTTTACTACATTAGAATTCAAGATGCTATTTTCAACTTGAGCTTTGTACAAGGTCACCTGGTGCTGAGTCCTTCAAACCTCTTTCATTTCAGCACTTTTTCCAGGCCTTAAATGGTCTGGGAGTTATCCTCTGGACCATCCCCTTTTACAGACAGCCAGCACCCCACACGGACTGTGTTGTCAGTCACTGCACCAATCATCCCAGCCTGCAGCCAAGTTGCCTTTTTTACACCCAAGGAGCTCTTGGGCTCTTGTTGCTGTGTCTCACACTGGGGGTTTGTTTCCCTGTCCACTGCATTCCCCAGCTTTCCTCAGACCTGCTGTTTTCTGTGTGTTTCTCTGGGTAGCAGCCAACCCCTTGATTGGTTTTTGGACTGGTGTCCAGAGCAAAAAAAATTAAACTCATATGGGTGCTTTGCTCATGGCCATGCCAGGACCTTTCTCCCCAGGCTGATCTGTCTGCAGACCTTCCCTGGCCACTGGAGCTTCCACCAGGTGCTGCTGTGCCTAACCAGTGACCTCCCCCTTCTCTCCAGGTGTATCCGTGACATCCAGTAATACAGGCGTGCCGGACATCTCGGGCTCTGTCTACTCCAAAACTCAGGTGAGTGTCTGGGGAGGGTAAGCCCAGCTCTGAGACAGCCTCCCTGGGCAGTTGAGGTCTCTTCCCCTTGGACCGATCAGCCAGGTAGAAAGAAAATGCTTGACCTTTCCCAGCTTAGAGCAATTCCAAGCCCAGAAGGAGCCATAGGAAGAGAATCCATCCATTCTGTGTGTCACAGGCCGACTCAGCCTGTGCTGTGTGGAGCTGGGGAGGGGCACGCTGCCAGCCCAGCTCCCAGCCCTTAGTCCACTGTGTCTTCTCCTCAGCAATCCTTTGAGAAGCAGGGATTTCACACTGGAACCCCGGCAGCCTCCTTCAACCTGCCTTCGGCGCTGGGCAGCGGGGGCCCCATCAACCCCGCGACGGCGGCGGCGTATCCCCCCACGCCCTTCATGCACATCCTGACCCCGCATCAGCAGCCCCACTCGCAGATCCTGCACCACCACCTGCAGCAGGACGGGCAGGTAAGCGATGCCCCGGCGCTCTGGCCCCTCGCTGGGGTATCTCCTAGGGCTCTTCCTCCCCTTCCACCCCCAGCCCTCCTCTCCCTCCCTTTGGGAGACAACGTGGTGACACGCGCGGTGACACACACTCACACCTGCACATACACACAGGGCCGGTAAGAGATGAGGTGAGGAAGGCCTGGGGTACCCTCTGCTGGGGGGTACTTGGCACAACCCCCCTGCTGCCAGGCTGCACTAGGAATGGCCAGGGAGTGCCCCCTCACGCAGACACACCTGGGGTGCCCCGACCTCCCCCGTCCTCAGAGGAGCAGCTCTGCAGGCCACCAGCAAAGGGGTTACTTGCCACAGCCACCACCCTGCCAGAGCTTTCAGGTCTAACCATGGATTTCTACTGTCATAGTTTGTCCCTTTATTTTACATATCCTGGTACTGCAACAGCTTCCATATTTGCAGATGATACTGTGCTGCCAACGCCAGCAGGAAGATCAGGTAATAAACTCTCTGATAATGCATTGCACTTGCCCTGGGGTCTCCCCTGCCCCTAAGGCTCCTCAGGCTCAAGTAGCCTCTTCCTTCTCCCCCGTGGCCACGCAAGGTGATGAGAGAGGCCCTCAGTCAGTTTGTGCACACACACACCACGTGCAGACACACACTCCCGCGCCGACCCTTCCCTGTCTCCCCGCTGGCCTGGAGGAGGGCACGGAGCAGAGGGAGGGAGCCGGGGCTGCCGGGGCACAGACGGAGCCAGAGGCAGCCCCTGCCCCAGCACCGGGGCTCAGCCGGGCCGAGGCGACCAGCGGACACCGAGGAGGCTGAGGCTGCTGCCATCGTCCTGCAGAACAGCCTGGGCTGGTCCCCCGTGCTCATCCTGCTTCTTCTGCCCCTCCCTGCAGAGCGGCTCCGGGCAGCGCAGCCAAGGCAGCTCCATCCCTCAGAAATCCCAGGCCAACAAATCCGCCTACAACAGCTACAGCTGGGGCGCCAACTGAGGCCAGGCCCCCTCGCCACCACTTGCTTCCGGAAGAGAATCCCAGCGACCCTGATGATGCTGAAGGATCCCAGGGAGGAGAGAGCCCTGTGGTGGGGAGCTCCCAGGTCCCCGACCCCGGCAGGGCCCTGCAGGGCAGGCCGCAGGCGCCTCTGCGTTGTCTGTCTTCAGCCACTTTCCTGTTGTATGTAATATAGAATTTGTATTTTTTCTTTTCTTTTTTTTTTTTCTCTCTGCATTCAAACCTGAACCGTTTGCCGTAGGGGCCTTTTTTGGTTTTTACTCCTTTCTGTCCCCTCTCCCCTCCTGCTGCCCCAGAACCTCTCAGATCCAAAGGAGTGGAAGCTGCGAGTCGCCTACAGCAAACCCCCTTACTATTAGGAATAAGACCAGTAATTGATATGAGCAGCATTGTAAGATTAATTAGTTGAAGTGTTTTTTTTGTACCGTGTTCTAAATTTAATGGATAAATGTGTCTTGTATATAAAAACAAAAACCCCACGCTGTCCTCTAGTTCTCTCATTTCCTCGCCCCACCCTCAGTGCTGCCTGATGGAGGAGCCCCCTCCCCTATTTTACATTCTCCATCTGTGCCCGTCCCTCCTCATGGGCCCCGAGTGCAGGTCCTGCCCCTCTTGCACGCTGTAAGTATCTTCTGCTTTTGGATTGGGGTTTTTTTTCTTTTTTGTTGTTTTTTTCTATGCAGTCCAGATCTTGTATTTTTCAGTTCCACCCGGTCCCTTCAGCTGCAGCCCCAAGTGGGGATTTACTGAAGAGAATAAAGATCACAAAGTGATGTGTGTATTTTTTCCACCTTCTCAGCCTGGTTCCCTATTTTTGGTGCAGGGGGTGGGAGGCCCCGGGTGGGGGGGGTCAGTGCTTCCCCCCCTCAACTTAGCGGGGTTTTTTGTCCCCCCCTTTTGTGGATTTTTCCTCTTCCCAGCTGCAGCACTGGGCAGCAGCAGGATCCCAGCACAGGGACACGGTCACGGTCCCCCGCCCCCGGAGGTTGGGG
>WEIV01016680.1:0-12830 GCA_013390005.1 Calyptomena viridis | reverse complement strand
GGGGTGGGCACAACTGTGAGGGGCAGGCAGGGCCGTCGGGGGCAGAGCAGGTGCTGGCTCAGGGCTGTACCACAGGAAGGGCTGTGCCCAAGCACCGGGGAGGTCCCTGCCTCGCCCTGTGCCCAGGGACCCCCCCAGCCTCTGCCTGGGCAGGAGGTCCTGCACTGGTCTCTGACCCACCACTGCAGCCCCAGCCTGAGACAGCTGCTCTAGAAAACCAGGAGGATCCCAGGGTGCCTGGCCCTGCGTGGCACCGTGAGGCTGCAGATTTTGGCAGAGCCCCTCTGGCTCCGTTTGCTGGGGAGATGAGTTTCCTGGGCTCAGCAGTGCTGGTGGCGGCAGCGGGAGTGAGCCCCAGGGGCCCACGGCAGGCTGGCAGGCAGCCCTGGGAGCTGCAGTGCTGAGGGAGCAGATTCAGGGCGCTGAGGAGCCACCAAACCCCCAGTCCAGGCAGCAGTGGGTGATGCCCAAGGCCCCAGCCTGACCCGGGCTTTCTCCTGGCCCCGCGCAGGTGAGCGAGGACTGGAAGTACGTGGCCATGGTCATCGACCGCCTCTTCCTGTGGATCTTCGTCTTCGTCTGTGTCTTCGGCACCGTTGGCATGTTCCTCCAGCCCCTCTTCCAGAATTATGCCACCAACTCCCTGCTGCAGCTTGGCCAGGGCACCCCCACCTCCAAATAGTGCGGGGAGCGGCCGGTCCCGGGGCCACAGAACCGGGTGCTGGGCTCAGGCAGCCCCTGCAAACCAATAAATACTCACACAGGACGGGGCTGGTTCCATCTAGTGTCATTTCATACCATACTGAGCTCTGTGGCCAGAGCAAGAATGATGCAGTCGGGGGACAGGGGGGCTCTGGCTGCCCATGACCGAGGGTAAGAGGACAGGGAGGAATTAGCTCTGGAACAGGAAAACCCCAATTGCCAAGAGAGGGAGCACAGCGGTGTGAAACCAAACCCATGGGGAAATGCCCAGCTTTTTCCTCTGCTCCTGGGAGCACATTCACTGGCCATGCAGGGCCAGAGCCCCAGCAGGCAGCCCCTGCCCCCTGCCTGGCTCTGCCAACCCCTGTGCTATCCCTGGGGCCTGGCAGAGCTGCACCGACAGAGCAGAGGCATGGGGAGGAGGATGGAGCTGATCAGCTCTGACTCCTCGACGTGAGCACATGGACCAGGCAGGAGGAGGCTATTTTTAGGTCCTACCTGCAGGCAGGGGCAGGGCCAGGGCAGCGAGTGCCAGGGGCTGCTCTAGTTCTGCCAGTGCCACTGTCCTCTGCTCCACTCCGAGCTCGTTGCACTGGAGCCAAGAGCAGATACAAGATAAGTTGTGCAAGTAAAAAGAAAATACAATTAATCCACCCAAGCTGGGAGCTGCTGGCATCTGCTGGGCCCTGCCATGGGTCACTGGGCTGGGAGCTGTGGCCAGGCCAGCAGCACTTCCCGTGCTCCTCTGGCTGGCAGGAATTGGCCTCATCGGGGAAAACTGAGATGGAGTGTTTGCTATAAATACCACTAATCCCCGGGGCTGGGGGCAGCCACACGCTAGAAATTAATTTAAATCCCAGCACGAGAAATCCCAGCTGCTCCAGCTGCTTCTCTTGGAGCTCCTGCTCTCAGGGGTGCACCCCAATACTTAGATGTCAGGAGCTTTATCCTTAAAGCAGCCCGATACCAGGGGCTTGTCCCACTTTATCCCACCTTTGTGTTCCCTCTGCTGTTGGTCCAGTCTCAGTCCAGTGCAGGATGGGGGGTCCTGTTGTGCCCCAATGGGGACTGGAGACCCTCAAGTCCTGGGAGGGTGTGAGGAGCACAAGAGCAGCTCAAATAGCCTCAGGCACAGCCCCCTGTGCAGCCCTTGGACAGCCTCCAGCTCTGTCCTTGTGCTGTCCTGCTCTGGGCCAAGTGCCAAGGCATTTTTCACCCCTCACAGCTCTGCACCGAGTGGGTGTTCGAGGGCAGTTGCAGGAAGGGTGAACCTACAACAGCCAGACTTTCAGCAAGCACTGACCCTGCCTGGGCCCAGCCCAGCTGCCTCCGGGTGTCCTGTGGGGATCCCCGTCCAGAGCCTCAGGGGTTTTCCTCCTTTTGGGCTGCACTTCCACACTAGCAGCTCTTTGGGCTCTGCCCAGTATTACTGTCAGCTCTCATCCCTGCTGTGCACAGGGAAAGGGGCTGCTCAACGACACCCAAATTTGCTGGTGGGAGGCAACAGCACTGCTACTTCTCAAACATAACAGGGCCTGCAGCCACCACTGGCCTCCCGAGACCAGGAAAGAGCCCATCCTAGAGCCAGTGGGGGAAGGAGCTGGGAGAGCCCTGTCCCAGCCCCCAGGGGCTCAGCTCTGCCCGATGAGACCCTCACTTGAGGTAAGAGGCTCAATTCCAAACTGCCACAGCTCTACCCAGCTCCCTCGATCATTTAGCAAATACTAACTCATCTGTGTCCCTCTCCAAACCTTATCACAAGCCCCTCTTCGCCTTAGCAGAAATTAACACACCCACAGCCAATTAACACAGAATTTTTTTTTTTTTATTAAAGCAGAATGTTATGCTGGTCCTGCTGCACCTTGCAGGGGTCAGTCTCATGTCCCAGCTTGGCCAGGCTGTCAGTCACCTTCTGGCAGAGACAGAGAAAACCAGCCAGGCAGCTCATGTTCCACTTCTTTTTCTCAAAAGAGAAAATTTGTCTCAAAACCTGCCAGAGGGATCTGCAGTGCACAGTCCAAAGGGTTCAAGCTCACAGTCTGAGAATCCCTCTGGTTTCTTGTGCCTTCTTTTAAAAACAAAAAAGGGGAGACAAAACTATAAAAGCAAATGGGGACTGAGCCTGCACGTTTTAAAAAGGCAGGGTCTCACAGGGAGGAGGCAGCTGGGCCTTCAGGGAAACTGCTGCACACTCCTGACTCCACTGCAAGGCGCTGGTGAAAGGATGAGCACAGTCATGCACACGCCTGTGCACATCCACCCCCTGCCCCTTGCAGGGCTTCACTATGCATCAAGGACAGAGAAATTCTCTTCCTCTTGGGGTTTGCGGATCCAGCTGCCATAGCCCAGCTCTTCCAGAGTGCTGAAGAAGCTCTGCTTGGCTGCCTGGTACACCGTGGCTGCCTCCTTGGCATCCGAGTACACAGAGAGGTTCAGCAGGTCTGCACGGTTGTTCTTGGCACACAGCTGCTGGAACAGGGTGAACATTTTCCTCTTGGACACACGAGACACCTCCAGCTTTGGGCTGTGCAGGAAGACAAAGGCAGCAATGAGGGACGTGACACTGAGAAGCCAAGAGGAAAAAAGACCTCAGGGAAAATCCCATTATGGGGGAGCTCTGGGCTCAGCAGGCTCTGTGGGAGGCTGGGCAGCATTTTGTTTTCCTTCAGGAGTGCTTGCTCATGTTGTTTTAAATTCCTCCCTCCAGCCCTCCCCATGTGTAGGGTGATGTAACAGTGCAGAGTGTACTCCCCACCTCAGAGCTGCCCCCCTTTCCACAGAAAGAAAAGCAGTGTCAGGAAAGGCTCTTCTTACCCATCTACTTTCCCTTTGGTGCCATCCAAGATTTCAACTTCACTTTCATCAGCAAGACACCAATTCACTGACGACTCCTTTGTCTTGCCCGTCTGCCTGGCAGAGTCGTACACACTGACCCGCCCAACCTGTGCAAGAGGAGAGAGCTCCTTAACCTGGTCCTGCTCTGCCTCTGGTCCCTCCTGCCCCTTCCAGCCCCCACAGGGTCAGCTCATCCCAAACGTAAGAGCAACAAGGACCAGGTTCTTACTAAGCTGAAGGGTAGAGGGGCAACTCCAGCGTTCTTTTTCCCAAGACCAACTCATTGCCAGTAACCCCCAAACTGCAGGGTGACACAAAGAGGGCAGGTTCTTGGGGTTGTCCTGTACAGGGCCAGGAGTTGGACTCTATGAGACACTGTGGGTCCCTTCCAACTCAGGATATCCCATGATTCTATGATCCTGGTCATTAATTCCTGCCCCTGGCCGGAGGGCTGCTGCCCAGTGACCCCCCTGCAGAGCACCTCGACAACCCCCGAACCCACAGGCAGAGGAATGGGGGACAGAAAGATGAAGATGTGCCACAGCTGCAGTACCTCGGGATGGTTAATGTGATATGGAGCCTGGAGCTTTGCCTGCAGTGTGTTCCCATCCCTTGCCACACGGCAGCAAATGGCACGGGTCAAGTGACCCTGACTGTACAAGTACCCTGTGTAAGCAAAGGAGACAAAGGTGTCAGGAAATAGGATGTCACAGGTGATGGACCTGCCAAACCCTGAGAACCACAGCACTGCTCACAGGCTCCTGAAAGCCTAGAGCATGTGGATCAGCACAGCTGTATAAGATGAAGGTTTACAGATTGCAACATTTCTCACCAAAGATACAAACATGCAGTTTTTGTTTCCTAGATCATATGTGCCTTCTAAAAACCCAGAGCCTTGGAGAGAAACCCACTCCACCCACAGCATAAAATCCACAGGCTCCCTTTTCACTTCCGAACAGCTCTTCCAAGAATGACGTTTCAGTCTGTTACTCTTACAGTCTCCACAAACAAACCTGGCCACCACACGGGGGGGAGGAGAGTTTTCCCTGCAGCCCAGTTGTACCACCCCATCCCCAAAAGACAGAGGGTCTCGCACCGAGTGTAACAGAGCTGAGATAGACTGGCTCTAGGAAGTGTGACAACAATGCTCCTTGCAAGCCAAGTATATTCCAGCGTAGGATTTTGTCACTGCAGGACATGGTCCGTAACCGCTCCCCGTGCTGGATCCCGTCCCACGTGGGCACAATGTCACTCGACTCCACAGGAATGGTACCTTCCCCTGCATGGGAGAAGAAAGCTTTTTTGTACAGAGTCAGATATTGAATAAATCGAAACCCCATCAGCAACTGCACAAGAAAACTCTGGACATCCAGTGACCTCTGCAGTCTGACACCAGGATCAGGGAAGAATCTGGCATTCAGTATTGAATACAAACAAGTTGTCTTCAGCACGGCTGGAGCAGAATAGAACAGTGCTTGAAAGAGAGCACAGAGACACAGGAGTTTTGCAGCAAAGCTCAGCTGTAAACCCTAACCCCAACCCTAATGGCAGTTCCAGCAGGCAGAGCTGGGAAAGGGAAGGGACTCTCTCTAATGCCCTTCTATCTTCTTTGGTTCCTGGATGCTTCAAGTCCCATAACAGCACACAGAGAGGAGCAAGGGAGCTCTGGAGTACCAGAAAAGCTCAGAGGAGGGGACTGGAGCCACCCCACTGTGCAGGAAGTGACTGCACTCACCGTTCTCCACCTTGGTCCGCAGCTTGCCTTGCTTGGGGTTCTCAAAGAGAGGCTGGTGCTGGGGGTGCCCCACCACGCTCGCCTGATCACTGCAGGATTTATCAAAGAGTGCTCCATCTCCACACGGTGCTGTGCTGGAAAACAAACCCTCCCCAGTTAGCACTGACTGTCAGGACACAGCCAGGGCCAGGGGCGTGACAGTGGAGCTGATGCTGCTCACTCAGCCCCCACAAACCTGACATAGAGGTGAAAGGTAACACTGCTCTTTATTTTGAGTCTCTTTCCTCCTGCTGGCTCAAAAATGCTCTCTTCTGCAGAGGAAGGATTAGATGGATCATACTTCATCAGCTCACTGTAGAGAAACCTGAAAATAACACCATCCTGTCAAAAGGCTGCTCTGGTCCTCAGACAAGGAGCATTTCAATCAACAGGCAGGGTCTCACATCACCCACTCCTGCTGCATCGGAGAGTGGAGCCCAGAAGCTGTGGCAGAGGATGCTTGGGAAGCCAATGAACAGTGCTTGATGCACAAAAAAGGCAAAAAATCCAGCACATTTTCTGCCATGCAGAGGAAAGCAGTATAAAAGCAGTATCCTGCCCGTGGAGCAGAGGGAAGCACTGGCAGGAGAAAAAGGAGCCTGGCTGGCTGCTGCTGATCCCAGCATGAAGACTTCAAGGTTGTTAATCAGCACCTTTAGTCAGCACCAAGTCTGCACTAAGAGTAAATGGCACGAGCTCACAACCTGTTTACAGTGATGGGATCTTTTATAGTTTCTTCTGGCCAGTGACAAACCTTTAGGTCTCCAACACAGTGTCAAGGACTAAAGAAAAACTGAAGCTGCCCAGGGAGTCCTTGAGCAGAGCCTGTGCAGGGACTGATTTTGCAAGGAGAGGTGGAGCTTGTTGACAGGTTCTGCTGTGCCAGAGCAGCCACTGCTGTCAAGATTAACAGCTGACACAGTAAGCAAGACACAATCCTGATTCATCACTTCCCAGGGACCTGCCCTCAACACCTTCCCTTGCTGAGGAACACAGAGCACAGCAGCACGTGAAGGTTTGAAGGAAACAGCTGCCTCTGCTGTTCATAACTGAAGGGCAGACATTAAACAGGCAGCCCAGCTTCACCTCACTTTAGTTTTTAAAAAGTGCCACAGTGAATGTTTATACAGAGAAGAGAATAATTGCGCAGTTTAAACTGTTTCCAACCTCTGAAAAAGGATTGCTGACTTAGCAAGGCAAACACATGCAGTATTTTTCCTGAATCCTTCTACATCCAGACACAGAAAGGCCAGGAGAGGACCCAGCCTGCAGTGCTTGGTGTGGTGGGAGCTGTGCTCAGGCTGGAGAGCTCCTTGCTCAGCAGACTCAGCAGGAGTCTTTTATTGAAAGTACAGCAGATGCCACCCTTGGGCTCCTGGTGAGCCTCCCGTTTGGTACTAATTTGGGCACTATTCAGGCATGGCCCCTTCTTAGCACAAATAACTTCCCTCTATTTAACAAGTCATTGGTAACAAGTGTCAGAAGATCACAGCATCTCTCAGCACAGCAAGGAACTGTTTCAGCTACACCCCTTCAGAATGGGTCAGCACCTTCTAGCAGGCCCCTCCATTTCCTTTGGGTTTCCCCTTTTCTCACCTCACAAAGCCTCTTCGAGAGATGATTTCTGCATGACAGTCATTTACTGTCTCCCCCTTCAAGCTCAGCTCTTCTCCTTTCACACAACGATTCCCTGAAATAAATAAATAAATAGTAACAGGGCAAGTGTCAAAGTCCAGACACAGCTTCAAAGACGGAGCAAGGGGTTCATCTTGTGTCAAGTCTTCCTTCTTTGGTTCCTGAGCAGCAGCAGCACCCTGGCTATTAAATCATTATCCTGATCCAAGCGGTTAGGAAAATAAAGGGACAAAAAGCATACACCACTTCAGGGACAAACAAACTGTCATGGGTTTAGGGTCACTGTCCTTTTCAGCCCACCACTCCTGGTAGAAGCCTGGCAGCTAGGGAGGGAGACAAGGTACATGCATCTGAGAGAAGCTGGAGGATCGTGTGCTGTGCCACACGAGGAGCTCACGCTCTGTTGCACAGACTAGCAGGCAGCAATGCAAAGATTCAGAGCAATATAGCTGCAGGCACATTTGCTGTGTTCTCTCTCTCTAACCAGATCACTTGTGACACCACTCAAGCCCCGGGAACGTTTTGTGCCCTCTCTGAAGAGGCCTCCAGCAACAGCCATTTCTGACAGGGAGTCCAGCGTGCAAGGGAGGGTTCAGGGAATGGTGGCAGAGGCTGCTCGTACCTGTTCCGATGCTGACCACCACTCCCAAGCCCGTGTTTGCTCTCTGCATGATGATGGCAGCCAGGATCTTGCGGCCCAGCAGGCTGTGCTGCACTCGGGCCGTGAGGGCGTTGAAGCGCTGGTGGCTCAGCATGGCCATCTGGTCGTGCAGGGTGCTGCCACTCACGGGGAGCTGCGGGGGCACAGGCGCCGTGAGCAGGTCACACAACAACTCAGCTCGAGAAGGAACTAATCTGAAGCACAGGTTTCCGAGCAGAAGGCAGAGCACAGAAAACACAAGCTTTGGGCAGTGCAGTTTGGGGTTCATTACACGGACTGTTCTGTGTCAAGGGGTGGGTGAAGTTCTTGGAAGTATTTCTGGGAAAACCTCAGCCAGGGCTTTGAGTTCTGCTTTGGCCACATCATTCAGAGAAAGCAGTAACCTGTCCTCCTGGCAGCAAGTGACACAGGCTGAGGAATGGCTTCCTGAGAATGACAGGGAAAACCCCCAGCACAAAGGAACAAACCCATCCTGCCTGTTCCCAGAGACTCGGCCAAGGAAATCTGTTCCAAGCTTTGGAGAAATTCCTCCTCTGCCTGTGAGGAGAGGGCACAGTCACTCCCACTGCAGACCAAGTCACCTCCTCCAGCACTGCTGACTGACAAAATCCTTCCTGATGGCTTTGCTATTTAGAGCCCCAGCTGCTGTGCTCAGCTGTGCAGCCCAAAATGCGGCTTTTCAGAGATCACAACACTCTAAGTGCGATTTAAAGCAGCCCAGGTTTGGGGCAGCCTGACACAACCACAGCTGTGCTCTTATCTGATGCATGAGTTTTTTGAGCTGACACACAATTTTTAATGCTGCATGAAAGAATTTGGAAGAAGTAACAAAAAAAAGTCACATCATTAAAAATGAGCGTGTTTTTACTCTACTACAGGAACACATTCCAGTAACTTGTGGAAGAATCTCGTAATGATTCATCCCTAAAACAGAGGCCAGCAGGATGGAAGGGTACACTTCTACCCTCAGGAAACATCTAACCCACTTCAGGAAAACCACATCAGGTTATCTACAGCTGCAGAGAACACAGACATCACGGTTGATTTTAAAGGCATTTTTGTGCTGGACTGAAAGAAGGATAGGCAGGGCTACAACCACAGTCCCACCTGTGACAGAAGAGGATTTACCTCAGCGACATTCATCCCTTCCATGCGCTCAGTCTTCTCTGATTCCCCAATCAGGACTCTCAGTGCTGCATCAGCTGCCTCCTGCTTGCCCTGCTTTTTGTTGTGTGCAGTTACAGCCGGGAACCAGCGGCCTCCAACCTTTGCCTGATAGATAAACCTGCAAAGAAATCAAGAAACCTGTGGATTTCAGTCTGGTCTTTAGATTCTCTCAGTGGAGAGAGGAGGGTAGCGGAGGGAGCTTATTGTCATCCAGACATAAGGTTTGGCAGAGGCAGCAGCTTGCCCTACTGCCATCCCAAACTGCATCAGCAATTTTGACGTTTCTGCTCTTTCTCCAGGACAAGAGCAGCAGTGCAAAATTTCCTCCTGGCCACGCGCAGCTACTTACTTGGGGTCATGGGGAGGTCCTGACTGGTCAATGAGTTTGAACTCTGCAGCAAACCCATTGGAGCGGGCATATTCCAGCAGGCCACTGACAGGATTGACACTGAGGTATTTGATGAGCTCCCCAACACCCTTCGCTTTCACCACCTTGGATTCCTCTGGAGTGGCAATCCATGGCCCAGAGCTGTGCATGGACTGGTCACCACAGGGCTTCACCACAGGCTAGAGCAGAGTTAGACAGGACAAAGCTGTTAACACTGAGCAGCTGGATTTACTGCAGGCCAAGAGCAGCAGCAAACCTCTGCTAGAGCCAGCATGTGAACTTGTGGGGTGAAATGCAGTGGAATAGGAAACAAAATGGGGGGGAACATCCACATCAAAACACTTGAGTCTTATAAAGAAGCATTTTGTACCTGTTCGGGCAAGACATGGAGTGCAGACTCTCCAGAAAGAATCTTCACAGCAACTTCTGCTGCCATTTGCTTTGCTCCCTTCTTGCTGTTTCCTACCACAGCAGGGAAAATTTGGTCACCCATTTTCACACAGTAGCTGAACCTGACAGGACATTATAGCACATGGAAAGTGTTAACCATAGGTGTCTCGATCTGGTTATTATCCCCATAACCCAGAAGGATTTAACTGGAAGTGGGATATCTCCAACTGAAATCTCCCGTGATGGCCCTTAACACTCCCAGAACAGCACTACCAGGCATGGTAAAGGACTGGAACCTGCTCCTGCTCTGATAGAAGAAACAGCATTCTTTCTTTGAGAAAGGGCAACTGCTTTGGGTCTCTTTCTGGAGGCAGCTGTCTTGGAGGAGCCATGCCCAGAATCCTGGGATAAGAGGAGCACTCAGCTAGGTCAGTGACAAGTCCAGGAATGTGGGTAGCATGCTGAAGAGGAAGGATAGTGAAGAAAGTTGCCCTTCTCCCTCAAAGCTGACAAGAATATGTCATACCTAGGATCATGAGGTGGGCCTTCCTGAGACAGCAGCTGGAATTCAATTATGTTCCCTGATTTTTGTCCATACTCCATCAATATGCTGATAGGGTGCTTCCCAGGAAGCAGGCTGAGAGGAGCTGCTGCAGATGACAGCTCTGGCTCTGGCTGCAAAGGCTACAGCAAGAAGATTAGAGGAAGCCAGTGTCAGACAAACACTGAGTAGCCTCACAAGTAAAGAAAACAGGACTCACCAATTCCAGTTCCGAACTGTCAGAGGGAGGCTCCTCACATTTAATTCTGCTGTGCTTTCCATTCTCCACTTCGCTCACCAGGACCTTCATTGCATTAGCTGCTGCCTCCTGTTTAGCCATTTTTTTGCTCCCTGCTTCTGCTGGTGGGAAATGGCGCCCATTGATCACTGCCTGGAACTTAAACCTTTGAAAGAGAAAACCAAGGCAGTAAACCAAGAGGCAAAAGTGTGGTCTTCTCAGAGCAAGAAAGTAGCCTGATCTTGGAATTCAAGGGAGAAGCAGCCAGCTCCTGGCTGGGAGAGTAAACCCAGGCTGCCATGAGAGGAAAACAAAAATAGCAAGGGTACCCCAACAGCACTGCATCTGGGCCTCGTTTCATTGCATTTCCAGAGCTGTTTGTGACAGAGGAGCAGCTCCAGGTTTTGTTCTGAGGGAACGGGATGAATTGCCTTGTTCCACAAGTGTCAGGAACAGGTTATGGCTGTATGCAGACAACAGCTCTGTTGTGGCTCCTGGCCAGTAACAAGAAAGCTCAAAAGCAGCCTGCACTGTTTCAGCTGCACCTGGTCATTCAGGGTCACTCCTCCCTCTGGCATTCTCCCTGATATATTCCATCCTCCAGCCTTGGAAACCTGCTTCCAAGGAGAATGGGTCAAACCAGATCTGGAGAGGGATTATGGGACTGAATCCATTCATATCCCGTCTTAAAACCAAAACAACAAAACCCTAGGACTCCGTCTTTAGAAATTAGGCCAATTTTCCTGTCTAGCAGACCTATTGACATGTTCCCGCACGGCACAGATGGTGCTTTTCACCGTCTTGCGGGTGCTCAGGAACAGCCACAATTCTGCAAGGGGAAGCAGCACTCCAGAGACTGACTCTGCCAACTCTAGTGTCATGCCACATGCCCGGCTCACAGATCTGCCTGGATTGGGGCCACCTCGTCTAACCCAGGACACCTGCACCCAAACACTTTCTTCTGGGCTCCCTTTACACCATTTCCAGGGTGAGAGGCTACTTAGAAATACTGCTTTCCCCCCACACAATCAAATTGAAGGCATGTAATTAAATGTGATGAGACCTAGTGAAGAGCTGAATTCCACCTTTGCTGCTCAGAATGAGGTGAAGGATTGGCAAAACTGGGCTACCTGGAGCTAAATTTTAGTCTTATTTTTTAAGCTGATGCAAGGAACCAACTAGGCTGATCCTTCTGAAATGAAAGAAACATTAATGAGCAGGCCCTTCAGGACAGAGCTCAGAGGGTGAACTTAATTGAAGTCAGGTAAGCAAACTGAGCACAGAAAAGTAGGACATATTCTTACCGTGGCTCATGAGAGGGTCCACTCTGCTCCAGCATTATGAACTCACACTGCTGGTATGTGTACTGGGAATATTCAGTAAGGCCACTAACTGGGTTCTTCTCCTGACAAGCTATCAGTTTCTCTACGGGTGTACATGGGAAAGCAGTTTCGAACTGGGCAGCATAACTGGGGGAAGACTGAGAATTCATGATGCATTTCAACTTATCAGGCTGCTTGTTAATAGTGTTCAGATTATCTGGGATATCATCCGTGGTCCACTTGCCATTTTCTGAGTTATCATAATTATTCAGACTGGAGAATTCAGGCTTAGTGTCCTCAGATGTGTCTGCTTCTCTGTCACTGCTACTGCCCTGACCAGGTTGCCCCAAAGGCTGCTGTCCATTTTCTACACTTGCTTCTTCTGATGCCATCACCGCTGGCAAAGCTGCAGTCGTCTCCTGGGGACACAGAGGGATAGAGGAAGGGGGAAGATCTGACTCAGGAGGTGTGGGATCTGCCATCTGCACTACTGTGCTGGCCTTCAGCCTCATCTGCATCCTCTCTCGTTTCCTGTCTGTCAGGGACCATCGTGGAGGGGTTGTGTTCTGCTTGTGGACGTCTCCCAGCTTTTCCAGAGCACTAAGAAACGCATTAACATCCTTGGCCCTCGAAAAGCCAATGTTTTTGGCAAGATTGAGTGCCGTCGTTTCTGCCACGCTGAACAAGTAGTTGCAGATTTTCTCCTTTGTCTCAGCCATCTCTGCGTCTCCCAAGACGAGGGGGCTCCTTTCTTCTCCTCTGCTCCCACAAGCTGGATCCGTACAGCTGGCGCTGTGGTCAGCAGGGCTTCTCTCTCTCCCTGAGCTGGGGCTGGCAACCTTCCACAGTGGAGGTATCTCTTCCACTTTGTGCAGCTTGCCTTCTCTGAGGAGTTTATACAAAATGCGGTTGACCTCTTTCTTTTTAACTTTAAGTTTACGTGTGAGATCATGAACTGTGCAAGTCCCCTCCTCCCCAAGCTGACTGAAAACAGTCAGAATTTCTTGTTCACAGTCTTGCCCGGCAAGAGACAGTCTCTGGAAGTTCAGCCTGATGGCATCGGAATCTCTCCCCAGGTACTGCGGGCGGCTCTGCCCTGGCGAGCACTGGCTGAGGCCCCTACGCCCCGCGGCGCTGCCGTGCCTGGGCCAACATCCCCCCGCAGGAGCCGCCGCCG
>WEIV01016679.1:21702-44957 GCA_013390005.1 Calyptomena viridis | reverse complement strand
TTTCTCGATCGAGTTTTGTTAATCCAGGTTCTTATATTTTCCCTGAATTTATGGCCCCACCTTTAAGCCATAGAGCCTTCTCACCACTGGGTCAATAATTCACATTCTGAGGCACTGTGCAAATGCTATGTGTTTCTATAATTGTAACTTATTGGGAAAGTTCAGAGCTCAATGGTCCTTATACTCACTGTTCATTTTTTATATGGTATAGGGAACAAAAGCCTGTGGGAGTACTGTCTGATTGCAGGCCAGGCAAAGAACCCTTATTCTCTGTGTTCTGCTTCAGTCAATTATATGTGACTGCTCATTTTAGCTGTCTAAAATCCACTCCCAGTCATCTAACTTGGAGTAATTCTTTTGCTCTACTCAGGTATAGCAAAAAATTATGAGCAGATTGATCTGCCAATAGTCAAGAGTCAGGTAGCTGAAATTCTCACAAAAGAGTGTAATGCCTCCCAGAAAACTGCAATATTCATATTACATGACATTTCTTTTGTCCTTAAATTCTTCCATCTTGATCAACAGCTGATTTGAAGGATCTACTTGAAATAAATGACACAGTTAATTCACAAATCAGTCTGCTTTGATCAGAAGATCACAATTGTCTTCTTTTCCTTTACAAAGGAGGTTCTTAGCCCGGCATCTTCCTGAAAAGATTTAGTTACAACACTTACTTATCTTCACAAAATAAGAACTTTCAAAATCAGAAAACAGATTCAAATGAGACACATGACCTGTCTGTGGCAGATTCAGTGAGATTAGCAGTCAGTTTAAACCAACAGAAAGTTTATTTCTTTGAACCTTCACAGCTGAAGTAAAACAATACTTTTTCCCTCTCCTTTTCTCTTTCATTTAAGTACAGCATCTTGAACTTGAACATTTCTTGGAAAGAATTGCAACACTAAATTAGCAAGTTTTGCTAAATATTTATCGTATTTCTGGAATCTTTTCTGGGACAGATGGGGTCACAGTTATGTACAAATATATAGAATGAAAATGAGAAGACAGCTTTTCTTGCTACTGACAGTGGGCATATGTAACACCAACACCAGCAGTTTCACAGGGAAGATAGATCACTTAAAAATGGAGCACTGTCCTATCAATATAAATGGCACCACAAATAGTGAATCTGTTTAAAGAATTAGCAAAACTGATAAGCTTCAGAAATGCTAAGAGAGAGAAACAAAATAAGATATTCTGTGACACAAAGAAATACTTGGGTAGTACCTGTCTTTTCCTTCCCCAGACACAGTAATATTAAAAATTATTTGACTAAGAATCATGATGGCGTTATCAGGGTAGAGTGTAAGGTTTTCATTGATAAAATGATAGCCTTCCTTAACCTGCTTTAAATTATGCTAGCTGTCATTCTGGATTTCAGATTTGGGAAGAGAAGGGCAGACTTCTTTCTATTTCTATTGCAAATGATGAGCCTGGCATCCTGTTTAGAAATATTTTACAATGCAATTCCCGCAGGATGGCTGTGAGATCCTTGGAGTAACTAAAGTGCCAAAATGTAATGTTTATTTCTATGGCTAAATAATGGGATTTATAGATTTCTTGTGCACTTGTCTAACAGAAGCAAACTAATAGTGTGCAAGGCAGAAGGAATAGGGAAAGAATTCCCTGGAAAGTATTTCATATGCTAAAGCTGTTATTCAAATATAGATGCCCATCTAGCTCAGGATGTACAAATTGCCTCTGACTAACAACAGTGAAAGGCCTGAATATCTGTATTCTCTAGGAAATTTAAAATCTGAATTTAATATATTGCAGCTTCATTTTTTAACTAATGCAATTGTACAAAAGACATTTTTTTTAAAAGAATGCTTTTCTGTAAAGAGAGAATACAGAAAGTGTGTCTTGGAATGCTACCAACCAGAGAGGTTCTTAGAAGAAGATATGATATAAGGAAGAACATTGAAATCTACCTATTTATCACAGCAACAATAACCATTATTGTTATTGTTATCCATTTTGGCAATGTAGTCTGATAAGACATGAAATCCTGCTGAGTGGTTTCTCAGGGACGAAGAAGTGATTTAGGCTTAATCTTCTATTATTTAGACAAATATGCCTATGAAGTCAAGTAATCTAAAGTAGCTCACATTATTTCAGAATCCCCCTGTTTGCTGTTGGGGTGGTTTCTGTGTCAAGAAATGTTTGGCTTTTTCATGGTCACATTTGCACCTTTTGAAGCCTGTGATACACATAGATTCTTTACCCCTTCAAGTACAGCACAACAAACTTGTCAGCTCTGATCTGTCAAGACTTGAGCAATAACCATCTCAGTTCTGCATATATTTTCTACTTGAAAGAATCTACATGCTTCTTCTGCAGATTCCACAAGAGAATGAGATCCCTCACCAACCTATTAGCCAATACCACCTCTGGAGAAAACCTTATAACACTGAATATTTACACAGAGCTAGAGCCCAGATGCTCTTGTTAGGATCTGTACTGCAAGTATGTAAAAGATCTCATGTCTACCTCAGAGTCTGAGATTACAAGGTGTCTATAAAAGAAAGGAGAAAATCAAAATGAAAGTGCTATATATGTACAAATATACTCACATAAAAACCTTCTCCTCAGAAATTTACCTTAATTGATTGAATTCATATAAACACCACAACAAAAGTATCTTGAGAAGTTAAAGTACTGCACAGAAGAGGTAAAGATGAATTTCAAAGTATTCAGTGTTATTAAGAAAAGCTCTGAAGAAATGCAGAGATTCTATAAAGGCCACCGTAAAGGTCTCAGCTGACTTCTTATACTTGTGATGTGAACTGAACACCAGCTGAAGACAACATGCAACACAGCAACTTCCTTCTTTCCTTCCATAAAGGAAGGCAGAAAAACTCCTACAGCAAGGGAAGACTTAAAAATATGGTGGGGCCCCAACATATTTTCTTTCCAGTGGGGTATACATGATGTAGCTGCCAGTATTTCACAGTGGAAATGCCATAAACCACTTTGAAGTAGCTCACCGAAACCACCCAGATCCTCAATTCACAATTTTGTCTGTATTTCACAGTCAGTGATATGTACAACTATGTTATTTCCTACATCCTCTGCTCCATTACTTTTCACAGAACCTGCTTTAAAAGCATTGTCAAAGTGTCCAAGTGCTTTTTAAGCTGGGTACAGCTATGTATATCCTGCAAATAAATCATGGCTCTCCTTCTGAAGTCAGTCTTTAAAAAACACAGGATTTTGCATCAACAATGATGTCTCAGAAGCAATATAATTGTATGGGTTATATTAAACTGGACAAGTTGAAGGACTAACTGAAGCCCTGTAAAACTAATGGGTGTTGCTGAACTTGGCTATTCACATAGGAAAAATGTGCAGTGAACTAATTACAATTTCTATTCTGTGTACTGTCATTCATTTCACAGCTTCCCTGAGTAACATTTCCTCAGCAATCATGCAGCGAACTGTCCCCAAAGGTCACATGTGAAGTCATTATATAGAATCTGATGAGCATTGTTTCTGGGCTCTAATTAGAAACTATATAATTTTGACTTGTCACAGTCCTGTTGTGTTTGTGCCCATTGGTAGGGCCATTCATATCTATAAAATGTCTCATGCTCTTAAAGACCTTGCAATGTGAAGGAGCTTGCTGATTCAGGATCTCTCACATTACGTGGTCATTCACTGTTTGCTAACTAATGAGGAAAAAACCATCAAATAAATCCAATGGAGGAGAACTTATTCTACCATTTACTCAGCAATACCCAAGCTCTCTAGAAACTAACTGTAATTAGTGCCCTGTGGTGAAGACAAACATAATTATCCTCATTTTACAAAGTGAGGAAAATGAGATTAAAGGTTTGTCCCAATGTCAGAGTGAATCAATGAAAGCAGCTTCCAGGAACCCACTGTTCACTAAGGCTGTAAACAGTGCCAGTCTTTGGCAGAATGCAGCACTAGCTCCATCTGATAGGGTTTGCCCAATACTTCTGCTTTTGAGACCAACAGAACATAACCTTCTACCCAATAAAAGTACTTCATCAAACTTTATGCAGAGCACTAAGAAGCTAGTCTCCCTGGACAACAGAACTGAATCAGGTATTATTCAGCCACCTCACTAATCCAGGGTCCTCCTGCAGATGAGAGACTGCAATGTATATGGTCTTACTAATGATGACGGGAGCTGGCACCTAACGTTCTAATGTTTTGACTCTCTCTGCAATGATAATTCCCCTTGGACTGTGGGATCTCAATTAATTTCTTTTGGAAAGTTGATAGCAAAAAATTTTTAGTATTTGGCCCCAAAGCTACTTGCATAGAAAATTTTTTGTTTGTTCAGTTTTGTTTGTTTGTTTTTTTGTGTTTTTTGGTGGGGTGGGGGTTGAGGTTTGTGTGTGTGCAGATGTTACAAACGCCCACCTGCCAAGGAAGATAGTTTTGAAAAAGTAATGAGAAAGCTGCTCCTTCCAAAAGTTTTCAAATCACTCTAAAAATATAAATTCATAATGGGCAACCTGATGTCTCCTTTTAGTAAAGTGGAATGAGGAAAAAGGAATAAAAAGAAAAAAAAAAGGGTAATTCTGCAATTCGGCAAACTCAGGGCATGTATCAGAGAAATATGCATTCAGATGGCTTGTGAATGATTTGAAAAAGGTTTCAAATGCTTGTACCTCAGGATATGTCATTATCTGCCAGCTATCACATGGAACTGAAGTTTGTATTAAATCAGTCTGCTTCATGCCTAGTAGATAGTAAATCTTTATATAGCATTCAGTGAAGCTATTATATCACAGTTTCACGGTGTTCCTCCTAGCTGTTAAGCATTCTTTTTCTCTGTGTCAGATTTTTAACAACAGTTTCCTCTCTATTTCATCAGACAAAGGTGTTTAGTTCTTTTCGTGGAGGAGTAAAAATCTATTAATTTCTCAGCATGATCCTCCAGACTGCTCTCATATGCCAAACTTCCCCCATGCTATCATGATCTGGCTACCCACTCATTCAAACGAGATTTAATTTCTTCCAGTGGATATTAACTCTAAATCCCAACTGCATGCTTATCCACCCTGTCTGTTATTTCAGTCCAGGTCCTTACTTGTGCTGAGGCTCTAATTAGTTATCTGACCTGTGTCAGAGCTGTGCACCTCTAGTTTTCAGAGAAAATGTCAGCACAGTACACTAAGGCCCTGTTCCAGCTTGAAGTGCCTCTTCAAATGACAGTGTCTCCAAAGTGGAGGAATTGGAGACAGAGGAGTGTGTCTTAGCCTGACTCTGTCCCGCAGCTGATTTAGTTTGAGTTTTTGTTTACAGAGAATCTTTAATGGGCTCTGCTCTAGATAAGGCAAGAATTATTTCCTGCTTAAAATACAACAAGTGGGGTGGGTGGGTGGAAGAGGCAGCGAGCACCCATGCAGAGCAGCTCAGGATGCGGCTGGAGCTGGGAGTTGCCAGGCAACTGTTGCCTGCACTGGCAGCAGCAGCATCGTGCCCTCCAGTGCGGCATCCTGCGGGAAAGGGCTCTGGGACACCCTGCTCACCTCAGGCAGTGGAGGCGGTGGGAGGTTTATACTCACTTTCCAGTGTCTGCGAGGTGTCCAGGGACGTACTCGTGCCAGGGCTGTGTTGTGCAGCAAGGGTCTTCCAAGGGCAAACGATTTCGGCGTGTAGCTCCATTTTTGCTCCTGGGGAACGGCCCTGTTGCTGTTTTGTTCAGAAAACTGATTGCTAAAGAGGGTTTATAGCTCAAGTCATGTACACACACCTGCATGATGAGCTACACTAGCTTTTCAGTTAGACTTCCTTTCTTATGCCTAATGTTGATCTAACAGGTGAAATTGTTTCAGTATTTCCTTGATGAAAGGTATGACATCTGTTTTCGTCAGTAAAACTGTATGTGTATGTATCAGCATATTTTCAATACAGGAGTTTGGCTTAGGTAAAATTGTAGATGTCACCCAAGGTCTGGAAAAATCCTTCGCATACTCAGAGTCTAGAATGTGGTCCAACTCCAACTCCCCAACTACATTTTCTGTATTCCAGCTTTTCTGTGTATGGAAGCGTAGAGGTGGTAAGGAAATGGTAGATGGGAATTTGCAAATAAGCATGAGATTTTCTGTTAAGGATTTTGTCTTTCAGTATATTTGTTTGAGAAACCCTGAGTAGACAGCACCTGGAAACACTAGTGGTAGAGTGTCAATTTTGATAAATTCATCAAGTAGACTTTGAAAGAAAGCCTCTGAAGAGATTTTTTACCAAGAGACAAGAGATTCAGGAACAATTACTACAACTCTCCCATACTGATGCTGAATTCCTCAGTTGCTTGTGGACAATATTCTTATGGGGTTTAATTTTTCTCCATGTGTTGGGTCTATTCTGCTTTGCACAAATTGCCAGCTGAGAAGTAATATAAGCGTGTGATCAAGGCTGCCCCAGGTTGTCTGAGCAACTGGGCTAAAGCACCAAGACCAGTGGGCCAGTCTGTCAGACTGAACTTCTAACAGCTGAACAGATGAGCAGGACAGTGTCTTCCACATCCCTTTGGCAGCAGTGGAAGAGATGGGCATGTCCCTGGAACAAAGGAAAAAGGAATAAAAAGCACTGGGGCTGTGCTGTTACCACTAGCTGACCAATGCCTGCAAATCACACATATACATAGCCAGATGTGTGAATAAATGGCACCACTGAAGTATGACAGGGTTTACCAATTACTTCTTGAATTTTCAGTATTCATTTTGGTGCTAACATTAACCAAAGAAAAGAAATTATGGTTATAGAACTATGTATTTAAAATCTCATTCATAACCTTTTTTTATTCAATCAGATCTTTGTTCACTAGATTCCTTATAGACTTAGACCACTGGGTATGCTTTTTTCATCTGTACAATTTATACCAGACAGGGCTTTCCTTCAGATATTCAACAAAGCAATTAACAACCCTCTGAATACAAACAACAGCCTTATGTCATTGATGTTCACATTTGTATCTCTCTCCTCTTATTCTGTTGCCACTCTGAATTCATTTTACTTTACATTTTCCTGGAAGGGATTCGTTTTGTACCACTGCTTTCCATGCACACACCTTTGTGGTATCACCGGTTATACCAGAAAGCAGAGCATCAGAGAGGCCTAAGGCAATAAGAAGCTGCCCTAAACACTATCATTCTCCTTCAAGTCCACAAAGATATCCTCTGTTATTGTATACTGCTTCCTCCTCTACACAGCAACCTTTTCCATGACAACTTGGGGACTGGAAGTAGGTGCTACAGGAAACTAAATACAATATTTGGGCTACCTTGGGAAAAGAGGTGCTCAATCTCAGTTCAGTAAGAGAAAATGTAGTTTTCTACTCCTCCCTGCAATTGCCTGGGATGTGGCAAAGCCCATAGAACAGATTATTTGTCCTCTACACCTTGAGGAACAGACAGGCCTATGGAGAACATCAAGTCTGACAAATAAGTCTCACTTATCAATGCATCTGACAGAAAACAAATCAATTGCTAAATACAAGGAATTCTGTTGAGTGCAGACCATTAGATTGTCGGCTATTGCCCCTTTTAGATCCCAGTGCTTATCTCAGTCTAGTTTTCGTCAGTCTTAGGACATCTTTTCGAACAGAAAGAATAATCTTCTTGTCAGATGCTAGCAGCACATTTGCTGTACTGGATTCTATGATGCAGAGTGCCACACGGTAGGTGAAGAATCCTCCTCTCACACGGAAGGATGTTAGCTTTATGTTTGATGTGAATTTTCATATTATGTGCATAATTTCCCAGCTCAATTAGAAATGCAAGATGGGGTAAAAAATTAAGAAAAATACAAAGCTTTTTGGATTATTCAATTTTTTTTTTTTTGAAACAAGTTTATTCTTAACCTCTTTTCCTATTTGAAGTACACTAAGTTAGCACTTAAGGACATGATTTAGTGGTGGACTGGGTTTATGGTTGGACTCAATCTTAAAGGCTTTTTTCCACCTAAATCATTCTATGATTCTATGATTAGAATCATTACAATTAGAGAAGCTTCAAAGCAACACACAGTAGTCTCTCTTTCTCTGTCCTCTGAAATACCACAGTCAGTGACATCAAATGAAAAGATTGTCTGTGGTGGGTCTGACCTGGGGCCATGCCAGCTGGCTGAGTTCTGAAGCAATAACAAGAAAATAGGTCACTTCCACTTAGTGTTTCTTTTACTTCTTAATCCCTGAGCAGAGTGGTTTGTACTAATGCAAACCCCAAAGTCATAATCTTGATAATGGATGCAAACGTCTAAAAGGTGAAGGGATAACCAGTGTGTAATTCAGACCTGTTTTGAGGGAAAAAAAGTTGAAAATCTGTCAGGAAAAGCCCATTTCCACGAGATTTTCCAGTACATCTTGATTTTGGTTTATCTTGAAAACGCTGAGGATTCTTATATATCTATGAGTCAGTTTTTCTTAAGTGAATGATTTGAAAATTTTAGTTCTGTTTCTGAATTTGTAGTTTAGTTTTCATAGACCTAGTTTAAAAATCTCAATACATCTAAAATCCTCCATGGTCACGTGCAAGGACTGTTTATTTATATATATATATACACAAATATATGTATATGTGTATATATATATATATATACACATTTATATCTAGATATACACACATATATATATATGCATATATATATAAAGGTATTTTTAAAAGTAAACAAATAAACAAAAAAAATACAACTCACCTCACAATTAATACATGTAGGATTGTTCATCCCTCCTTTAAGGTGTATGTCTCAATTTAATGTCTGGTGATTTCATAGCTCTTCTCATGAGAAACGTAGCATACATCACCAGTTTTAGTGATAACTAATGTTTTAGAGACAGTGATTTCCCTTAATTTATTTCCAGTGTTTTTGTCTAGTGGCAGTGGATAACACTTAGACCTTTTTTCATGTCATTAATCAATTGAGTATTTCGATTCCTTTGATATGGTGTGCTTTTATAAGTAAAGAAGATTTTGGAAAAATGGACCTGAAAGAATTCCTTGCACAGTTTTAGAGCATGCAGAACGAAAAAGGGAAGGCAATGGAGAGGAGAAAGTTTCAAGATGTCTGCATTACAAAAGATAAACCAAGAGATTATAGTGAAAAGCAGCCTCATGGAGGAAGAGATAAGAAACCTCATTCATCAGGAAACTTAAAGTTACAACATAACAAGCATTATTTATAAAAATAAGCTTTGGACTAACCATGTGTGATCCAGGATTTTTTTTCTGTATCATTATTTCTATTCTTAATTAAGATTTCTTGAAACTCTTCCTTGACTCTCTAAAGTTCTGCCTTTTTCCTCAGCACACTCTGGCTTTATCAGGCTGCCTAAAACAAAAGACAAAAGAGGTTAGATTTCACGTTGGCTGTTTGGCCTATCTCAGCATTTCTTTGCAACCATCCTGATCACAGAACAAATCCTCTATGAACCACCAATACTTTCTTTGTAATAGCCTCCAGGAACCCTTTTAATACATCATTCACTATTCACCTGCAGATCATTTCACTCCACTTTGTTTTCTTATATATACATTTCAAGGACATACCAGTACAGTGACAAGCTTGTTGTGCAGTGGACAATTCCAGCCATGTATTTGGAACAGTATTTTAGAAAAGTAGGAGAAGTTAGATGGCAAATCCTGTCCAGAGATAGATCAGTGTTCTGATTTTTTCTTTTTCTTGATCATCCCTAGTTTAGTCGTTTGATGGAGCAGTTCTTAGGCTTGACCGCAGGTCCATCTCTCCTAAAAGAATTTGATCTGAACAATGACTCTTAAATGGTGTTACAAAACATGTCAGGCCCTGTTGGAGATATGGCCCTGGCTGTAATAACCAGTATACTCTGTGCTACTGCTCTGAGAAAAAAACCACTCCTTCCTATATGCTAGAATAAAGAAAGTGAAATACTGGCTTCTTCCAAGCTCTCTGGTATTGCACACGATTTTATTATAATTTTTTTCCTTTTTTTTTTTTCCTTGATAAAGTAGTTGCAGTTTAAATTGAGATGTAAAAACCAATAAAGCTGTGTGAGACTGCATTCTTACTGCCCTTGGAAATATTAATGGCAAAGTCTCATTGTTACCTCTGCACCCTGAAAATAATATTAATTTTCTTTGTTTTCAATGCATGTCTTCAAATGAATCTCAAAGTCCTGAAAGAAACATTACTGCTTTGTTATCTGGAACTACTATATTCTCTTTTTATTATACAATTATGGAAAAAAAAGTTAAAATCGCCACTACCTGTAATAAAAAGGAAAGCTTGGACTTTGCGGTTTTCTTGAATTTATTTTTTCTTTGACTTTGTTTTTATGTATAAAAAGATAGAGCAATAAAATCTGAAATGTGAATCCGCTTTATTTAACATATTCTCTATGACATCTGCAGGTCCAAGAACCAACTCAAATAAACAAATCACTAATGGCTGTCATTGAAGCAAGTTCATAGATGTAGCCCATTTTATGAACCATAAACAGGACTTCTCTACCTCTTACAGGAGCTACTTGCATGCAGTCTATGGAACGTCACAACAGCTTCAGTCAAAGACTGTATTGCAAAGTGTGCCAGAGGGTGAAGGCTGAGATTAGAGTATTTTTAAGTCAGCAACAGGACTGTACTTCATTTTGTTAGTTCAGGACAGACATGACAAGACTAGGGACAGTTGTTCAATGAGTTCATTGATACTGGAACATATGGAAGACTCTGTCTGTCACAATCTTATTAGTGCGAGGATTTTGTTGTCCTTTGGACAGCTTTGGATGGACTTTTGAAAGTACAGAGGATACAGCTGTTAAGCCTCACCTTTCACCTTGGTTAGGGAAGTTTCTGAGAGCACAGATGGTACTCAGTTTCAGATCATGAATCACTGTCACAAAGTCTACATTACATAGGCCATGTGGTGGGTTGACCTTGGTTGAAATCCAGGTGCCCACCAAGCTGCTCTATCACTCACCTTCCTCAGCAGCAGAGAAAGGGAGAAAATAAGATGGAAAAAACTCTCATGTGTCAAGAAAAAGGCAGTTTAATAAAGAAAAATCAAAGGAAAACAAAAGATTTATTCTCCACTTCAGGGAATGTCCAGCCACCTCTTGGAAAGAAGGGCTAGTGGTTGCTCTGGAAGGTAAGCATCACAATAACAAGTGCCACACCTGGCCATTCCCCCCTGGCTTAAATATCCAAGACAGTGCTGGACAGGATTGTTACTACTCACATGCTTTTCTCTGAGATTACATCCCAGGGAGTTCATGTAATCACTGGTTTGTCCCTATATTTTCAGTTACTGGAAGTTCTTTAGTCTATAGAAAAAGACAAAAAAAGCTTGGCTTAGGCCAGTGGCTGGTCTGGCCTGTTTCTTGGTCTCAGGGTGCAAGTGCTGAAGAAATAAAGGGAAAAGCATAGCCTAGTTTAAGGCACAGTATAACTTAACAAATGAAGTCAAAAAATCTTCTGTCTTTTGTAAGATATGAAGAGTCAAAATTGTATTTAATTTCACTAAAGGAATTAATCACTAAATCTGCAAAGGTATTGAGAAGAGCTGAACTGTACAGCATGAACCAAATCAGAAAACATTCAAGCTAATAAAAATAACTCAGAGTAAGTTGTATTCAGGCTGTGTTCCCAATCACGTTTGTTAGTATGGCACTGCAGCAGCATATTTATATGGCAGGTGTTGTTTGACATGGGGTGCCTCATAAGAAAGTTGCATCTTAACACAATATGTAGGAACAGTTGGCTAAAACGAAATTCACTATCACTACAGTTATTTCAGAATAAGCTGAGTGGGGAAAATTATGTCTGTTTAGGTGGAAAACATAGAGCAGCTACTGGAAAAATGTACTCTAGTATGGTGAAAAATACATATACATTATGCTTTCCCGTGTTGACAAAAATGCATGTATTGAATTGCCTAGCACATTGAAATGTGCTTGATTAATTTAAATGAACCCAAAGGATTAGGCACAAGATACGTGATTTTACGTCTAGGCTTTCAAAATAAAATGATGAAATAAATTTACTATTATTTCAACTCTAAATGGAAAGTGTTTTTCTCTGCCAATTTACTCAAAACAATAGTAAAATCAAATGACATTTCATGTCCAGATAGATCTTTTTATGAATCACTGCTGTTTCAAAGTAATAAACCAGCTTTCACAGTTAAACAGCACAATAAAATAGCTTCTGTTACGATGAGTACTTCATCTGAAAAATTTAATTTCTCTCTGTTAAATATCTTTGCTTTCCAGCCTATACATTTAATAATGACTGTTTGTATAATGTTTATACATGTTATGTGCACACACAACCTTTTCTTCTAATGTTTTTTTCCTGAAAGTCCTGAAAAAACCTCGGCCTCAAAGCACATCTGAAACTGTATTACAAAGGCATAAAACAAGGTGAAGGAAATCAAAGAGCTGAATTTTCAAAGCTCCTTTTGATGATCTAAGTGGAAACAATTCACCTAATTACTTTTCTCTATTTTTTAAATTCTATTAATTGTTTTCTGCCACATCTGCTCTCTACTGTGACATAATTATTCTTACCACGAATGGTAGCAGAAGATGAAAGGAAGAAAACTTAAATGAAAATACTATGATCTTTACAAGTAGCTACATTACAAGTAAAACCACAGTGTATGAAGTCACAAGTCCAGAAGATTTCTTTTGTACTCTTTGTCTATTTCTACCTACATAATACACACTTTAATGCACTAAATGAACTATGTGCAGAAGGCCAGCACTTAACCAGTGTTCCATTTAGATGCCACTTAAGCTCTGGCCACCTCTGTCCTTTCCTATAGCCTTCTGTGTAAGAGCTAATTTAGCTCAAGAGGGACTACCAAACCTCATTACTAGGAGGAACAGAGAGGACAAAGCAAGATTTTTAATAAGAATGGACCAAAATCTGAGTAAATGTTTCAAGGTGATCTTAATGGCTTTTGTGCAGTAAAAGAAACACTTAATTTGCAGTGGGAGTGAGTTTCTTCTGCTTTTATAATGTAAAAAAGCTTTTTTTTCAAGCAATGACCAAAGATTTTGATATGATTTAATATCAATTTGATATGCTATCATACCAATAGAAACATGAAAAAAGATAGGGACAGATAACTGCATGTAATGGCCCCTTTAAATAGCTTTGACATGCTTTGATACTTTTTTCCCAGTGATAATTCAAGAAATCTATCAGATAATTACTTAAATATATGAGATGTGCTACCCATCCAAGCAAAAGGTTAGTGCCATCATAGGCCATGTAAATCTTCTTTTATGAAAAGAAGCGCAAATGAAATGATCACCTAAATCAAGGTTTTATAAAATATTGACTAGGATTATGTTTGCTTTGGGAATAATTTTATTTTAATCCCTCTTTTGAGATTCTATTCCTGTGTATATTAGATGATCAATCAAGACATGTCACTGAATAACAGGTGGGAATAAGGTCAAAACTGCAATATGCTTGCCTTAAGAATTATTGAATATTTGTTTTATAGAATTGCAAATAATGACACAGATCCTTATGTTCTGGCAGTGTTCCTCACAGTGTTCAGGTGTGTGGGAAATGGAGAATATGCTGCTCCCAGGAATGCCAAAATTGATCCCAGAGTGCTTGTTGCCAGTGTCTGATATAATTGCTACTACTCAATTTCTTTTGAACTAGACCAGAATTTTAATTTCCTAAAAGATTTTATTAAGGGGTCTCAGTATTTTATTTTCACTAAAAATCCAAGTTTTTATTTTGATGTTCTTTTCTAAGTGAGGCCTCCTGATAGAGCCTTCTGACTCCTTCCCACTTAAGGCTGAATCTACTTAAAGAGTTGACTTTCATTGCTCTTGTACTTCTCCTCATTACAGTATGCAAAATATTTCCTGACAACATTTTAATTGTTGATAAATGTAAATAAATATGTAAATAAATATATAAGTAAAATGTGAACCCCTCACTGCTCTGGAGTTGTGCAATTTAATGTGAAATGAAAGCATACATCTTTAACTTTTCTGTCTGTTTTAGAGAGAATAAAGGTTTCAAGAAACCCAAAAGAATACAGAAACAAATGCAGGATAAAAAAGAGAGGTAAGGGGTGAATAGCTTCAAACAAAACCCACTTCAACAGAAGTTTCTGAGGTCTGAGTTTGGCATTGAAGTTCTGGTGGTTCCATAATTCCTACAAAGATCTGGTCCATCTATCAGAGAACCACAAACACACAACAGTTAAATGTGTTGGCAGATCAGTTATCGTTTTGAGGTGTAGGACATTGTACCTGAGTGTAGCACTAAATGCAAGGTCACAATATGGACTGAGAGGGAAATTTTTGCTTTCCCTAGAACTCAGTTTTTACCTATAAGATACAAATTTGCATATCTTAGTTCATGTAGACTAGTTTAACCCTCGGGGGAAGAACTTTTCAACCCTGAAAATTATTTCAGTATTGAATTACCTGCAATATCTTCCACAGCAAATTTCCAAGTGAAACTCCTAATGAAAAGCAAATCTCTGTGGAAAGGTTTTTGCAAATTTAGCAAACCAGGTCTCATGGCCTAAACAAAGCCCAATAGATAGCCAGCAACTGGAAAGTTTTAGTACTTAGTGGACAATAAACTTTGGAAATGTGACTTCAGTGTGTTGTATCTCATCTTCTTACTCTGAAAAAAAAAAAAAGTAGCTAAAAATACTTTTTTGAAAAGTATTTTTGAAAATTAATTGACGTATGTATAGCAGCACTAAAACATCTTAACAACACATGTCACTGCCAAGTGCTGCCGTTGTTATTGTGGGATGAACAATAGCAGCAGCCAGAGCTTGGACCAATCCAGGACTAAAAATATCCAGGGATAAAGACTTCCAGAAGCTTCAAAAGAAGCAGTCACCAAAGCTCATGCTGAAAGGAGAGAGTGCTGGGGGTATACCAGGAGATCTTGCCAAAGAATCTGTACCTTTCTCAGTTAACAACTTCACTTAGGTTACTCATTAGGCTTTAATTGGAACAAAATTGGAAAAGTTTTATTCTGAAAATTCCTTTACAAAAATAAAGTTCATTGATTTTCTTCATAAAAGAAAAAAAAGAGCTCTTCTTAAATCTACACACACTTTCTTTTCAACTGTAATCGTTCTGGGAATTTTCCTCACCCTTCTATCTGACATGGGTTTGTAATTATTGTCTGTCATATTTGCTGGATATAAGTTTTAATGATTGGCCTAAATTTGACACAGCTGTGTAGATGCATTACAGTCAATAAAATTGTAAATTATAAGACTGTATTTTTTCAGACTGTAATGACAACGAAGAGGAAATCGTTAGTATTTACTAGTAGTGAGTAGTTTAGAGAAATAGTGCTATTAACTATATCATGCAAAAAACACTTCACAGAGATGACATATCAATCCTGAAAGTGTGGCTGTGGCACACTTCACGTGAAGTCAATAATGCTTGCCTCAAATACCTTACTGAAATACTCATATTTCTTTCTCTTCTGAAAACTGCTCTCCTTTAGCTACTCCAACACAGATGAGACATTTTCTTCCCCTTCATATGACAGAAATTTGAATTATATTTCACTAGTGCAACAGATTTAATTTTATCCTTGTATACCTGCATCTGAAAAAGCAATAAGGAGAAAATTAAAGTGATCTAGATTGGGTCTGCAGAACTGCTAGTATAATGGAGACTTGGTTAAGGATGCACTGCATATAGGCATGGATGCTTTAGTGCACTTTTTGCACATATAAAGACACATACATATATGCTCTCAGTTTGCTAATTACATTTTTTTTTTTACTTTTGCCTGCAATATTATAATGGCACTTGTAACTGTAGATACCTTCTTAAGTCACTTGATACTTTTCATTTGACTTACTTTAGTCACATTTTTAGGTGACAGTGTATAAGGGCACCATTTCAAGAACAAAACATTTGAACTCTTAGTGTTAGAGTCCATTTTGTGCATAAAACAACTTTTTATCAATGACGGCAAATTCCAGAAAACCATTAGTGTATTGCTATCTAAGGATAGCAACAAGAGGGTTTTGGATGGCTAAGGAACTCTCAGTGGTATGTGTATTCAATCCTTCTGAGAAATTCCCTTTTCCTCCCAAATAAATTATGAGAGCTATACCATACCTTGACAGTGATTTTGCATTTTCCAATGGAATTGAGCAATAATTCACAATAGGTATTCCTAAAGTAAGGGAAATTCCGAGCAATTACTTATGACATGATTTATGTATAATTTTGAATAGTGAAAAAGAAAGATATGCCCTCTTTATACTTGGCATATAAAAAAATGCTCAAGCTTTTAGAAAAATTCTTCTCATATCTCCTGAACAACTTTGAAAGCTCCTTCTGTCTCCTTCTTTGAAAGCACTCCCAAAAAAGATATTTAAATCTTCCAAAATAGTTAAAGGTTTAATACCACGTACTGTATGTTGGAATAATCCAATTTTACTGTGTCTAATTAATAAACGGAACTAAAGGAACTTGCTGTATTTTTCTATCTGCATACATACAGAGAAGCCCCTTTCCTGGTTATGTTTTAAATATTGATTTTTTCATCTTAGATGATGATCTGACTGTGTTTGTAGACTGTGAGTACCTGTTAGCCAAAAGGTTTAACGGGCATTCTAATAGGGAGATAGTATTTCCTCAGTATTTAAAGTAGTAGTCATAATGGTTTTTTTTCCAGAACTATTTTGTAAATCTCAAAGTTAATAAAAAAGAAAAACAAGTAAAAGAAATGAGAGAAAATTTGATTTGGTTTTATGGAAGTGAAACTATTTTCATGACATGGTCTCCTGGCATGCACAGATAAATTCAGAGTAATGGCTTCATTGCTCTGTATTATGTTGTCCCTTTGGGTTTTGATTGTCAGCAGCAGAGGCTTAAATAAATTCCAACTACTGAGTCAAATTATATGCTATATTATCTATTCTTTCTGAGATATTATTTGAAAATATCCTAACATTATCAATTCTTTATGGGATCTTATTAAATAAAGTATCTGAATGCTTATGCTAAGACATTGAGTGAACAAAAATTTACTTAAGATATAAAGTTAGCATGCATTATGTCTCAGTGGAGTCCCTTTCTGAATTTGGTTGGCAAGTACATGTCATATGCTTTAGCTTAAATTCTCATTTTAAAGAAAGTTGGTCTAAAGATCCCTGTGGATAGTTTGGCTCAGGAGGTCTGTATGGACAACTATTCCCTGAAGAGCCACACTGACTCAGCTGTATGTTACATCTGCAATGATTGAATGATTATTTGGGTTGGAAGAAGAATCCAGGGACCTACAGGCCTGTCACCCTGACTTCAGTGCCTTCAGGGAAGGTCATGGAGCAGATCACACTGAGTGCCATAACACAGCATGTGCAAGACAACCAGGGAACTAGGTTGTCTAAACCACTAAACAGTGGGTTTAGGAAAGGCAGGTCCTGCTTGACTGACCCGAGCTCCTTCTATGACAAGGTGACCTGCTTATTGAGTGAGGGATAGGTTGTGGATGTTGTCTACATGCAGTTTAGTAAAGCCTTTAACACTATCTCCCATGGCATCATCCTGGAGAAGCTTGCTGCTCACAGCTTGGACAGGTGCACATTTAACTGGCTAAAAAACTGACTGGATGGCCAGGCCCAGTGGTGAATGGTGTGGCCTCATCTTGAACATTGTGTGCAGTTTTGGTCACCGTAATGTAAGAAAGATACATTCTCAGAGAGTGTCCAAAGGAGGGCAACAAACATGGTGAAGGGCCTTGTTGAGGTCACTTTTTCTGTTCAGCCTGGAGGAGACTGAGGGGAGAGCTCATTGCAGTCTACAACTTCCTCATGAGTTGTTGTGACCAGTGACAGGACCTGAGGAAAGTTGTGTCAGAAGAGGTTTAGGTTAAATATTGGAAAAAAGGTTCTTCATCCAGAAGGTGGTTGGGTACTGGAACAGGCTCCCCATGGAAGTGGTCACAGCATCAAGCCTGCCAGAGTTCAATAAGCATTTGTATCATACTCTGAAGCACATGGTGTGACTATTAGGAATGGTCCAGTACAGGACTATGAGTGGAATTCAATGATCCTGGTGGGTCCCTTCCAACTCAGAATATTCTGTTCTGTAAATCCAGCTGGTGGATGGTCACAAGTGGTGTTCCATAGGGCTCAGTGTTGGGGTCATTCCTATTTAATATCTGTATCAATGATCTGTATGAGGGGATTAAGTGCACCCTCAGTAATTTTGCAGATGACACCAAGTTGGGTGGAATTGTTGATCTGCTGTAGCGTAGAAATGGATCCATAGGCTGAGGTCAGCTGTATGATAGTCAGCAAGGCAAAGTGCTGCGTCCTGCACTTGGATCACAACAACCCCGTACAGCACTACAGACTTGGGGCAGAGTGGCTGGAAAGATTCCTGGAGGAAAAGTCCCTGAGGGTGCTGGTTGGCATCTGGCTGAACATGAGACGGCAGTGTGCCCAGATGGCCAAGAGGCCCGATGGCATCCTGGCTTATATCAGAAATAGTATGACCAGCAGAACGAGGACATTGATCGACCCGCCAGTCAGCTGGTGAGGCCACACCTTGAATCATATGTTAATTTATTTTTGGGCCCCTCACTACAAGAAGGACATTGAGGTGATAGAGCATGTACAGAGAAGGACAATGAAGCTGATGAAGGGTCTGGAGCACAAGTCTTGTGAGAAGTGGCTGAAGGAACTGCAGTGTTTTCACCTGAAAGTATGTTGTAGTGAGGTGGGGATCAGCTTCTTCTCCCAAGTAACATGTGACAGGACAAGAGGAAATGTTCACAAGATGCACCATGGGAGTTTAGATTGGATATTGGGAAATATTTCTTCACTGAAAGGATGGGTAGGTCTTGGAATGGGCTGCTGAGGGAAGTGGTGGAATCACCATCACTGGAATTGTTGAAAAAATGTGTGGATGTGGCATTTGGGGATACTGTTTAGTGGTGAACATCGTGGTGTTGGGTCAATGACGATCTTACAGGTCTTTTCCAACCTTAACAATTCTATGATTCTATGATTAAATCAGAGAATCAGAGCTAAGGATGGGAAGGAAAAAGTGACATTTGCTTAAAACACATTAGGGATAAGGAATCTCTATGCGTGGCTAAAGACACCTCTAGATCACCAAGACAAATCGTGCCATGGTGAGCCATTAAAAAAAGAGAGTGAAGTAGCTCAACAGCTGATGGAAATATTTCTTTCAGTCCCTGTTGTACAAGCCATTGGGGAAATTCATATTCCAAGGACACTTTTTAAATAGAAATAACAGCATGGTCTTGACAGAGCTTGAAGTCTCAGAGGAGGAAGTTATGGAGCAACTCAGCAACTAGGACAGGAGAATATTCATTTGAGAGGCCTGAAGTAAGTGTGAAGTAGCAGAGTTAATGAAAAGGAATTTATCCTCAAAATGGTAACTGTGCTTGAAATAGGAAAGTCACTTATTTGTTTCCTCCAACAGAAACAGGACCCAGGGAAAATCCTGCAAATTACACCTTGGCAAATTGTAATTTTGCTCAGGGGAATGCCCTGAAAAGCCTAATTAAAGAGTAAGGTAAGTAAGTGTAACCTGATATAATCATGCCAATCCTGCTCCTCTAAGGAAAAGTGTGACTCAGTTGTCATGCAGAGTTGTTTGAAATAGTTAATGAAGTGGATAGATAGAGGTGAGTATAATAGATCACTGGGATGCTGGCAAAGATAAGCTCTTAAAACAGGCACAAAAAATTTTTAAATATCCACAGGGAAAATTGTGATAACAAACTCCCACAATTACATATGGAAAATAGTGTGGAACTTCCTGCAACATCCAAGACTTCCCTCATATTATTTTCTTTGTTGCCAACAGCCTGCAAGCACAGACTGGTAAGTGTATAAGTGGCAGCAGTAGGTATATATGGTGTCTATATATATGGCATATACATATACATATATATATATGGCTTATATATAACATGTGCATGACATATAAAGTTATATAAATATGCCATATATACGATGAATATGTACATTGTATATATATGTATGACAGAGTGAAAGGGAAGGTGCATTCTGAATACATTAGATCTTCCTAAATGTGACAAGGAACTTTTTAGGGGTAAAAGTTTGCAGGACAGACATTGTGTTGATAGGCAACCCATACACGTTAAAGTGAAATCTTCCTTAGGAGTTTATGCTTTGGGTGTGAACAATTGCTTAGCCAGTCCTCAAGACTGATCTCACAAGCTTAGTAAACATGGTTAAAAAATTTGCACCTCCCAGTGAAGAATGAGATTTTTAGAAATCCTGAATGATTGCACACTTTCTGAATCAGGATCTCTGACATCTCTTTTCATAAAACAGACTCTACATCTTTTAACATTTACCAAGGTGTTTTATGAACAGTGAAAGACCTAAACATTAAAAAAAGCAGATCGAAGAAACCAACCAAACAAGCAAAAACTCTGAAAAAAACCACACACAAAAAAGAATTTGCTGTCTCTCAACTGCAAGGAATCAGATACTCAATTCCTGATAGACTTTCTTATTCCTTAAAACCACTACATACTTCTAGGTGCCTTAAACTAGTAGCCTCACTTTACATTAACATATCCTTCCAATCCCAGCAAACAACATTGCTCTGCCTTTATAAACTCAGTTATTGAGCTTGTGACTGACAGAAGATAAAGTGAAGGGAATTACTCTTTTTTCAGGTCTGTTTAGTCAAATAACATGGGATTCCTTTGACCTCAATTCTCCTTTCCATTTCTCTGTGATACCAAGGAAGACAGAGTAAGATTTTTCACAAAAGAAACATGGGGAGTTTTGATGGAGCTAATAAACCTCATTCAGTGCTTGCTCTGAATGACAGGGACTGTATATAGCAAGGTCCATGGCTTAGGCCAGCTCTTTCCAACAGTAATCGTGTGTTAGGTGGAGCAAGGTACCTGAGCATAATCTTGAAGGACCTCAGCAGCAGGGGACTGGTAGGAGTTTCACAGGGATGAAAGAAAGTGGAATGATCCCACCTTATATTGTTCCTTGTCACTCTTTTTTTTTTCTTGCTTGTCACAAAGAAGAGACTGTCTTGTGAGAACAGAAATCTACAGGGAGAGTTTTGCAGTGAGGATGAGGAACAACTAATGGTAAAGGATGAGATGAAAAAACCCAACTGTATAACCTTAAGAAGGGCAGTAGTGCAAATGGGATCAAATATAATAGTAAGAAAGTGAAAGATCATATACTGAGGATGAAAGGAATTTCTGCTGTATGTTGGGAGCTGATCAGCCAAAAGTGACAGAGTGGAAGAAAAATGTGGGTGTATGAATCAATCACAGAATGTCTCTGAGCAACCAGCATGAGGTGGCTGTAGGAAAAGATTAATTTCATACTTGGGAATAGCAGTAACCATGTGTCTGACACAGAACTGTGTATTACATATTTTGTACAAGACTCTGGTAAAGGCCTTCTGTATATAATTCTAGCTGCCTTTCTTTCAGAAAAAGTGAGGGAGGAAGAAGTGATTTAAACTAAAGGATGCTAGCAGTATCATGAGCAGTCTGGCTTTTGTCTGTTCCAACCTATGTTTCTGAATAGAGGGGGGATGAACAGCTTTGCTGTAGTAGAATATATTACTGTTTCTGAATCCATGTGTAAAGCATGGAATGAAAAGCATTTATACAATATTTTCACTGAATTGATTTTATATGTCTCAGTAGAGCCTTATAATTCACAAATGTTACAGTTGAATTTTAAACAATACAGACAAAACTAAACTCCAAACAACCTACCTTTTTCACTATTTGGATAGTCTCTCATTTCCTTGGGTTGGAAACAGGTGCAGTTATCAAACAGCCTCTGTTTTAAGGGTGTATATTCTTCCTGGGGCAACTTCTATTTGGAATAAATACCATTTAATTTGTTGTCACCTTTCTTTTCCCATTGTGGTTAGTTTTTGAATGAAGAAGATTCAAAGAAATCTAGACAGACCTAATCTTGAAATATGTATCCATAAAGCCAAATCACTAATTTCACTCTTGTCAAGCTATTTAAACAAATGCTTGTCTTTAACGTGATTTCAACAAATCCTGAGGATCAGGTGATTTCATCTGTCTTTGAGATTTACCAGTCCTTTTTTTCCCTACTGATCTGTCAGTCCATGACCTTGGAATCAATTTTAGCCAGACTCCAGCAAACTAACTCATTACGGTTTCTTTTCTCCACAGACAGTAATAGATTTTTTTTAAGTTTTAAATGTTGATGTTTATAATTAATGCAATTTAAATTATAATTTCAGTACAGCAAATAGAAGAAAATTTTAAAGATTTTTTGTGTCCTGGAGGTGAGAGTGTCTAGGTTTTGGAAAAGACTTGGTTTTTTAATCATCTGACTCTAGTGGCAGAATAATGAAAATAGTGAAAACTGGATTGTTAATGAAATTATCTGGAAAAGAAGATTAGAGATCTGCATTGTTTAAGATAAAACTTATAGTTTTAAATAAAACCTCATGATCAAATGATCTTAAAAAATTACTGCAGTCCTTAAAAAATTATTGCAGTCATAGTCTTTAAGATGGTTAAAAGCATTGTCAGAATAAATTGCTTTACTGGTATTTTAACCCATGTTAAATGAGTGGTCATAAGGCAAGTCTATATAGTGTTTTTACTTATGCTCATAATCTTTTTTGATTGATAGGGTCAAGTGTGGTCTTGGAATGGTGGAATGATGATCCAAATTATTTTTTCTTTGTTTGTTTGTGTTTGTTATTGGTTCAAAGAGATAAAGTACGCAGCAAGAATGTGATTGCAGAGAAAAAAAACAGAATTCTGCACCAGTACAGAGCAATAAGATCCTATTTGATAGTGAAACTCACCCTGCAGATCTTTAATATATATTGACAATTGTGTGCAGTACAACCTTGATAGAAAATTGTATTGTTCACTCAGTGCAGATGGTACCCTAGAAGGCAAAATCAAAATTAAAGAGAACTTATCTTACTTGAGAACATCCATTATTTTTGGCAATTCAGAAGAACAAAACTTGAAAATTTCTTCTAATGCTTGCTGTGGATAAGTGATAGTGTTCAGAGAACTTGACAGTATGGAAGAGAATTCAATGGGAATTTTTATTTTCACATGAACTCTGTATTGCTGTATTCTTCCCAGAAAAAAAAAAAAAAAAGATTCCTTGTTCTGTTTTTCTTTTTAATGAATGAATTTCAGTAAAAAAGTATGAGAATGCATTCTGGAAGTTGTGTTTAGAAAAGCCCTTGTATAATAATACAAGGTAGTATAATAATATACTTC
>WEIV01016679.1:1695-13315 GCA_013390005.1 Calyptomena viridis | reverse complement strand
TTATACTTCCCACTTGACAGTCAGTCATTGTCCAAAGAGTAATCCACCATCTGTAAATTTTTCCAAAGATTTCATGGATAATAACAGCTAAAATCATAGCAACATTAAAGTTATATCAAAATTGTTAACTGGAATACTTCAAATATCCTAACATATGAGCACTTTACTTTCCAAAAGCAATATTATCTTATCCTTTCTTATTGGAAACAGAACACAGATCCAATTCTCTTCCTGCACATGCACAGGGAAATGCGTGCAGAAATGCACNAACATTAAACAACATTTCACAGACATGAGAAAGAGATTTTTTACCATCCTAAGTGTGGGAAACAATGTAGCTATGGTAAAATCCAGAAATACAAAGTATATAAGAAATCTTAAGGTGTCACTGTCATGGCCAGGGACACCATCCACTAGACAAGGTTGCTCAAAGCCCCATCCAGCCTTGCCTTGTACACTTCAAGGGATGGAGGCACAACTACTCCGGTCAGATATAGACAGTACGTTTGATTAATTAAAAGCACTTAGTTGACACAAAGCCCCCATCAATTTTCCTGACTAAAAATGAACTATAAGGTGTGAAAATTACTTAATAGTATGTAGTAAGCAATATTCTATGTTGTAGGGTAATACTTGAAAAGTTGTTTTCTTACAGCTTTTATTGAATAGGATGAAGTACAGCAGGATACCACAAGGGTAAATGTGACATTCAATAATATCTGATAAACCCATGTAAGCTTAACTTAAGGTTCTAAGAATTTATTATTCCTTTTTTCTCTCTTTTTGTTCTACAACTTCTTGATACCAAAAAAATTGGGACATTTGCTTTGCAGACTTCCCTTCATCAAGCACAGATAGTATTTCTTTTGCACGTACCATAATAGCTGCCTATGCTGTTTCTCATGGTCTTGTCACAAATAGAGTAATGCACTTCACTTTTACAAGAGAAGCAACAATATACCTTATCCATACAAAGCAATGATTTGACAAGATTTGATGGCAAGTTACACTAAAGTGTTTATTGCATAGAGGGCAGGCTTAGATAAAGCTGTGAGGGACACCTTTTCATTGAGTCACAGGGTTCAGAAAAGTTCATCTTTGCCTCATAAAATTCTCAGAGAGGAATCTAGGTGTGACTGCATTCAATCCTAGTCCTAACCTTGGTCAACAGTTTTATCTATACAGTTATAAGTGTGTAAAATAAATCTTTGATATCGCTTAGTTATGATTTCAAAGTTTAGCATGCTATCAATCACTTACCAAAAGTCTGTTGTGGCAAGGAATCTCTCAACCTCCAGAAGTAACCATGAGAGGGGTACCCAAGGCAAGACCCTTGCAGCCTGCTGGTGTGCAGGAGAGCTCAGCAGGCCCTAGACAGTCCACTACTTATAAAATAAGATTATGCTCATATTTGTATACCAGCAAGACATCCGGGACACTGCTCCAGACAGCCCTTGGCTACCATGTTGCCATCCATCCCCCCCCATCCATCCAGAGTAAGCTGGATACAGAGATTACAACCCTCATTAGTGGTTATGGAAGGTGGGATGGTGGGACGAAGCGCAACATAACAAATATGCCTAAAGATGTATTTAGCCATTTGATTTTGAAGTAATTTCTAGGAGTAGAAATTTCCATTTTCTTTTCTTCTCTGACAGCAACTGTATTTATTTGAAAATCATGAATTATTAATACAGGCTGGTTTATTATGGCAGCAACTTAAAAGCATTGTCACAGTTTATCATAAAAGCCATAGCTGGCTTTAAAAGCAGTTTTGCTATCCACAAGAACCATTTGAGAAAAAGTTATTCCATATTAGTAACATATATACATGATATACATGCATGAGTTATAATACATCATATGTATTCATGCAATGAGCTCTAATGTATAACCATGCCTTTTTATATTTAAACAGCAGCATCACACAGATTTGAAAATGTCATATTTATGTATAAACTGCACATCAACTATTTAATATTTATATGGCAAAGATTTATTCACTGTCATCACTTTTATACTACTGTAAGGTTTGATTGTATTCTCAGAGAAAAGACTGATATGAATTGGAAACAGGACTGGACTCACAGCCTTTCCATATCAGTACGCATTTTATCCCTCAGCCTCTTTAAAGGAAAAGCATTAAGTATTTTCTTCAGTTTTGCACCTAATTTAAGTAAGAATTGATTTTCCAAAACAATCCTATTGTCACTTATCAGGCACATAATTAATAGACATTTTTACACAGCTATAATTCAGAAATCACTTAATTATGTTTCACACAACACAAAACCTATTACATATACATTGAATCATTTTATTGTGCAATTCATTTAAAATGTCACTGCTTTGTTCTTTCTGTAAAAACTGATTTTATATATTCTATTTAGAAGAGTCAACATAGGAGACTCTAATATGTGCAGCTCACAGAAGAAACGTCCTAAGGGAAACATATCACATAGCTGGTTTTCCCAGGAACATTTCCTGAAATTTGTAAAATATTTATGGTGGCATGTCCTCCTTTTGAGTTTCCTCATAACTGAAATCTGAAGTCTTATCTCAGACCTGGATGCAGTACATAAGTTAAAGGGTATTTGTTGGGGGTTGTGGGAGTGTGGATGTCTGTCTAAACTCCCAAGATTTACTATGGTGAACTAAAAATAGGATTGTCTTTGTAGAGAGAAGAATCACCTGGAAATTCTATTTTAGTTTCTGTATCAAACCATTATTTGAAAAGTCTATTATGGAGCTGTTGGCAGAAGACAAAGTATCAAATTATGTGTCATTAATACATGATGGTGGGGCTGAACCTGGTGTCCAAGAAGTTCAAAGAGGTGAAGATCTATATGACAACTTTCCTAGCACATTTTACATTTCCAGACTGTTCCTATTGTATGATCACTGGAGGTGAAAGACACATGTTCTAGATAAATGTATCTAAACATTTATCTGAGTTTATATCAACTATCTAGTATATCACTCTAACATACATAATAACAAGATCTCAACTGAATAAATGCAGCTAGAGATGAATACAGCTGAAGAAATGCTTTCATAAAGAATATGTCAAGATATTGTTGGAGATTGCATTTGGTTCCTAGGAGTACTGTCCAGATAAAAAAATATATTGAGATGACTAAATACCTGTTCCTTCCAATTAGGAGTCTGTGTCCAAATAAGATTAGGTTCCTACATTTTAGATCTCTTCCCTTCTGTTGATAAATAGTACTTTAAACACTAGTTTCTTCTCCATGTGTACCTTTGTGCTGTGTCATCTGCTTTTTTATTCCTATTTCAAAACCAAAAATGTTTCATCAATATTTCCACACAAAAAACTTAACTACACTTTCTTATAATGCTTATTCATTGAACATTCTGCCTCATGTCAGTATTTTCAAGCCAGTAGGGACAGCTGGTAGAAGATAAAACATAATTCCTACATTTCCAAGGAAATACGAGTAATTCCACAGCACTTGTGTTGAGTTCACTGGGTGCTCAAACTTTTCTTAATTTTCATAGTCATTGACAACTTTAAAATTCTTGGAGTTTAAATTAAAACATTTAAATTAAACATTTAAATCAAACATTTAAAATTCTTCAAGCCTTTTTGATTTTGACCAATTCTTATTCTGAAAAGAAGCAAGAAGCGGCAGGCCAGGTAAGTACATTTAAATATACTTACTGTGTCCTTTGAATGTAGGAAAAAAAGAACATCAGACCTTTGTGATCTGAGCAGATTACTCACTAAACTTGATAGAAGCAAAGAGGTCAAGTCATCCAAGAACGACATTGCTACAGGGAACTTAAATTTTATGGAACCAGTTTGTTAATTCCTACCCAGGATAATCCACTGCAAGTTTTGCTGCCGCGGTACAGTTTCAAGTGACTCCACTTGCTGTCTTACCATGGCAGTGAACGTTACATGTCAGGTCTTGTGTTCCAGATCTACACCTTATGTTTTGTGAATTGTTTTGTCTGGTTTCAAAAACCTATAAAGGCTACATATTCCTATGAGTCCCTAATATCTTTGCCACTGAGATCTCACAGGTCAGAGGGAACCATGATGTCTGAATGGAATCAGTTAGTGGTCTTCAAAATTTCTTTATGAGGAAAATTATACATAGGATAATGTATGCCTGAGTGAAGATGAATAACATTTGCAATATTTCAAAGAGGAAACATCCAGGCCAGGAGTAATAGGAATTATTATGTGTGACAAAAAGGCATAGGGAAGAGAATAAAAGTGAACTGATTAAATAGGTCATGGAAAAGTTAAAATTCTCATAATTTTCAAATGATCACTTGGTTGTTAGGCCTACCCAAAACTTACTGCTGAATTACAGTGACCGAAACATGGATCACTTGGATGGCAACAGAAACATAGTTGTTTGGAGTTTTTTAGTCTCTTCACATGCAGCAAGTTGAATGTCATCACTAACATCTATGTACTATACTACATCCATACTACATCATAAAATCATTAGAGACTTACTATTTTAAAGAAGATATATTTTTAATTAGAACTGTGACTACATATTTTAATTCTTAGATGCCTTGGGCATTATAAATATAAAATATTTATTGCTAACAGTAAAAGTAACTAAGAGTACTGGTGCTGAAAAAATAATAAAAGCCAGCAATAGTGCACATTTCTCTAGTGACTTTCATTACAGGATTCCAAAGTACTTTGATGCATAAACGTACTACTGAGAAAACACAGAAGTTATTCTGGGCCAGCAGCACTGCTAACATTTTTCACTATGGGAAGTGATTAATAACTTCTTTAATTGAAACCACAGAAAATATTTGGAAGGGAGAATATAATTAGCCAACTTGGAATTTAACCAATGAGTTAGCATTGGCACAACCCTGCTGTTATGAAAAGTGTCCTGCAATTGTCTATAACTTCATTCCAGTTTCATTTCTTATGCAAAGACAAAATTCAGTGTCTTCCTCTGACTTCTAGGAAAATTCTGTGAGACTTTAAATTCAGGACAGGCCAGAAAAGCAGTACCTGTAGCGGCAAGATGGTTCCTAGGACATGCTTCATAATGTCTAAAAGACAAAAAACATTGGATCAAGTGGAAAAAAAACCTTTCCAGATGCAGTCATTCCTTTTGTCTGTAATTCAGTTTAGTATCTGTCAACACCAACAAATGTCTTTTTGGAAATCCACTCAAATCACAAAGATTTCTTTTTTCTTTTCTAGAGGTCAAAATGCACACCAAGACATTAAATAAAAGTAATGATTGTGATAAATTCCTTCTTTGTTGTCTTCCTATGTGTAGTTTAGAGCCTTCTGTCACTGTGCCTTGATGAACATTTTTACTACTCTAGTTATCTCAGAAATATTGTGTTGCACATCATGTCCTGGCATTAGACCCTGCATTGTTTGCCTTCGAGTAGACTTTTTAATTCAGCAATTTGAATGGGAATTGTTTTGTTTTTCAGAAGACCAGAATGTGAAGTGTTTGGCTGGCTGTGAAAGGCATATCTTTTCCCAAACTGGTGAGACAGATGTTTTCACAGGTTGTCATATTTTGCCTTTTTTACTCCTCTGACAGCAATGTTGTGATCTCTGATCTCATCCATATGGATGGTGGAGAAGCTTGTTCCCAATGCCTGTGGCAGATTGCATGTATGCCATCAAAATGAATATGAAAAATAAGAACTCCAGATTTTCATACCAAATTTTAAATTAAGGAATCAGGCAAAGAACTGTTTACGAGTAATTCTGGGCTGAGGAATCCTCCATGTCAGTGCATGTTCTCAATGCAAAGGAGTGTAAGAAACAGGAGCTGAAATCTCTGACAGGCGCCTGGGATATTATTTTTGCTTACTGGAGGTGGATATGGGGAAGGGATACATTGCATCTTAGTGAGCACCTTGGCTCCTCTTGCTTGGCAGTACTAGAGAGTTAACCCAGAAAAGATGCAGTTAGAGCCCTTTTGGGCTTTTTGGCTGAACTATGTAAACAGTATTTGAGGTCAACATGTGATCGAGTCCTGCTGCTTGGCCTTCAGCCAAATCTCCCAGCTTGATCCACAAGTGGAGTTGAGCTGCATTCAGGTTGTCATAGCTGGGAGGCAGAGGCAGAAGGTGGCTACTCACGGGAGCTCCTTGCCTGTTATGCTTCATCCCACCAGAGGTTTTCTCTAACTTGTTAGATGAAGCAGAACAGAGTGAAACACCTTTCTCAGAACATGTATAGGTCTCAGCTCACACAGTCCCTCTTAGTAACACCATCTAGCAGACCTCAAGATAAGATCCCTTCGGCTTCCTGATTCCTGGAAAGAAGAGCTACCTTTTCCTAGATAGTAAAAAAAAAAAAAAAAAAGAAAAAAAGAAAAGAGGGATACTCATACCATGGTACTTTTTTAGTCTTGAACGGATTTTGACTAAATCCATTCTTTCTCAACTGAGGTCAATTCCTACTATCTTCTGAGGATGGGAAATGATGAAAGCAGATGCATTTGTGTAGTTCAGTCCCATTCTCATCTGTTATTTTTTTCAAGTTTTGCTTCTCTACTCATTGAAGGTAACAGAGGGAGTTGAGAGTTAGAAACAGCATATTGAACAAGCTCATTTATTCTATTCCACTCTCACTTCCCATTAAGTGTACTGGATGGCCACAGAGCAGGGAGAGAGGAGGTGAAGTAATGGGGACAGTTGGGATCTGGACCTTCAAGCCCAGGACAGCAAACAAGCAGCTGGAAATATCATGAGCACTTCACTGTGGTAGATATTTACATAGTTATAAAAATGGATAGGTACATAGATAGGTACATGTAGGTGGATAGGTGATACCTTACTAGATGGATAGGTGAATGGATGGATGGATATATAGTATACATTTTCTAGTAATGATGCATGCATAATATATTTCAAGTGTTTCAATTGGTTTTGGGCTTTGGTTTGTTTGTGTGTTGTTTTTTTTTTTTCATATTTTTTTTATTGTCAGAGAATTCTGGCTACAGGAATAAAAGTTATTAATTTTGTCTGGTATTGAAAGGAATTGTCCTAACAGAATATTTGATCCAACAGAGAGGTCTGGAGCAATCTACAACATTCATCCTAAATTTTCAAGAAACTTTTCTGAGAGAATGGAGAGCACCATTTCTTTATCAGTCTCTCATTAAGTGTATCTATGTTACCACAGTGGACAGCAATTCCATTTTGTAACAGTATCCATAATATTCCATTGTGTAATAACATCAGTGGTGTCTGAAGCATATTTCTGTGGATGAATTTTTGTATGTGGATGAATTCTTGTTCATAAGAAAACCAGAGCTCCCATCAGTTTTTTTTCCTAGATTCCTCATTTTTCATGTGCTTTTTCTGAGTTTGCATAAAACAGATTGACATTATAATTTCACATGTATGATTGCACCAAAGGTATGATTGTTAACTAGAACAGATAGAATAGTTGACTATATCTTAATCAATTTTGCTAATATAATTATCTTCCTTTTTGCTCTGGTTGAGATTTGTGTTACAGTTTTGTTATAAAAATTAGACTTACTCATATTCTCTTTGACTGATAAAGGAGCTGGATATGGGTATAATCAAGAATTCAGTGCTGCTGAATTTCATGAAAGTTTGCTTGTGCAAGGGCTAAATGTTTACAATCATTGCAAAATTTTCAAGGAGAAAATAAAATACTTGTGTGAATCAGTGTAGTTCAGTGTAAATGCCAAACCAGGGACAGAAATGGGCTAGGATGGAGAAGAGTTCTTTCAATTGTCTCTGAAGGTGGGATATGCTTGTGTTTTCGTCAGCCTTGACTCTAGAGCATCTAAACACCAAATTCAGAAATTAAAGGTTTTGGTAGTTACTAGAAAGACCACTTTTTTGCTTTTACAGTATACTTCAACTAGAGTAGCTGCTGAAAGCTGTACTTCACTAATATATTGCTGGTTGTGTACAGGAAAGGTTTCTGCAGAAAAATTTCTCTTACAGAGGTCTGCAAGGTCCCAAGTGAATGAGACTTTTACTATTGATGTCGAGGAGTACATAGTGAAATCCTAAAGTAGTCAAACCCCAATATAATTTCCTAGGGTGTTTACTCCTACATCTATACTTTTACAGGATTACTTCATCTGAACAATGCATAGCTCCATTATATTCATCAGTATAGTCTCTGCTGACCATCCTACCTCCAAAATAATGTAGAAGGAGAGGTAATCCCTCACACCAAGGCTGTTAATGGATTTCAGTAATAGTGATAATACTTTGAACATGAATTAAAGCTTTTTATCTTTTTAAAGAAGATATTTTACAAGAAAATGTCTTGTAAATATTGATCTAAAACCATCATCAGGATAGCTCTATTTAAGTCAGTGAGGATATACTCTGTATGCATTTGACTTCAGCTGGGAAAAGTCTTTAGTTTGCTGCTGAAACAGATTTAGCAAAACTATACATGTTTGAATCACAATTTTTCTGAGAGATTGTAAAAGCTGCTCATTTTCAGCCCTAAAGGTTCTTGAACATGTTAACATAGTTGCCACTTCCTATATATGTCCAGTTAATTTAACTCACATTAAGAGAGCATTATTGTTTCTTAAGGACTAATGGAAGTTATGTTGCATGTTTTAAAACAGTCATTAAATGTTTCAAGCTTCAATCATATATGTATTAGGGTCCCTAAATTTGCCATCATTCATATTTGAAAAATAAATGAACAAATTTTTAACAATCCACTATATATACACATGTATATATATGCACATATATATACATGTATATATATATATGCACACATGCACAGAGACAATATTCCCTTCGAACAGGAGATGCCTTGTCCTTTCTTTGTGGAAATAATAATGGCTCCAAGAAATTATGTAAGACTGTGAGACGTTAAAGCTTTTCTGGTGCCAGACACAAGTACAGGCCAAGGACTTTCGTTTCCTGTTATATCTTGCCTTCAAAGTTATTGCAGGAGAAGTAGTCATGGCCAGAGTGCCTGCCATGGCCCTGCTGGCACAGACATGGAGTGCAGCTCTAGGGCATCCTCCAAATGCAGCAATGACCAATGCAGGACAGTATTCAAGAACCACAAACACCAGATTTATTTTGTGAATAAAAACGAAAAAGAAATCCTAGTGTTTCAGATTTTCTCTGAGGACTTCTTCTGTAGCTGAAAGTTATGCCTGGAAGTTAAGGTGTCTTTGTGGGTCAATTCTAGTTCACATTTTACTGTCTACAATTAAAGAAAAAATACTTTTTCATTTTCCAACCTCAGTGTTGGGACTTCTCATCTGTATCAGAGGAATGAAATTGTAAAAATGAATTAGTGCTTAAAATTTTGAAACCATTAAATGAACAATGTTGGAATTAGAAACTAATATAAAGAGCAAAAGCGTCACTTATGAGTTATGGTGTCACGAATCTGGATCTAGGAATTCTGCTGACTATGCCAATTTGTTGCAACTGGGCAATTCAAACTGCTTAAAGGACCACTGTTAAAGGTATCAGCAAAAATGGTTTTGTTGAAATATGATGATGTAAAAGTGTGTTTTAACATAGTTCTGTAGGAAGGTTCACTCCATTATTGTACTACTCAAAGAATATAACAATGATTCAAAACTACTAAGACAGAATCAAAGTTACCAAGACAAAATCCTAGCACTCTATATTACAAAGTTATGCATGATATCAGTCACTTACCAAAAAACTGTAGCTGTTAAGAAGTATCTCTGCCTTGAGAAGCAACATTGAGAGGCATCCCAGTTCAATGGAATCACCACCATGGTGTCAGTGTAGTAGGGAGAGCTCAAAAAAGGCTCCCTCAGTCTGCCATACTTATGGAATAAAGTGTTTAGCATGAAGTCAAATTACATGTGATGCAAAAGGTATGCCCGAGGCTCCCTGTATCCTCAACTTCCTTTATTTCTTGATAAATGAGAATTGAAAAAACTACCTGCTATTCAGGTGTTAATTCAGGTGTTAACTGTGTGATCAGTGTTGCATGCTCATATGCATTGATGCTTACTGCAGTCACTCAGTTCTTTTGTGTATTTTCAGAGAACAGATTAGAACTAGAGAGCTGTTGACTCTGTTAAGGGGCTCTGGTCTTCACCTCCTTTGGAGCCTGTACCAAACTCCTGCTAGCTTGGTTAAGGATTCAAGTATATCCATCATGCCTTCAAACGTTCTGCTTTGCAAGGGATCCTCTTAAAATGCAAAAGAACTCAATCCAAGATACAACACTTGTGAATAAACTGTGCTTCAAAGAAGTTACCGGTTTATTTGCAAAAAATTGTATAAACCCTTATGACTCTGTTCTTAGAGAGGCTCTTTAGTTTCTTAAAAATAGTCTCCAGAACATTATCTTGAAGAAAGCTTATTTTGCAGTATAACCTGTCAGAAAGAAACTTTGTCTGTTTTTATTCCTGTTTTATTCCTGTCTTTAAATCTTTTGGGGCCCATCACTTCTGTCCTTTTGGCAAATCTCTCTCTGTAAAGCAGTATTCTTTTTTGAAATATACAGCCCTTGGCTTTGATATAGTGAGTTATAGAAAAGCTCAGTTTTGACTTGGCCTGTCAGGTATTTACCGAGATTCAGCCCCTAAATTAACCACATCAAAAGGGAAAATTCTCAGAACTTCCCCAGTAGACATGCAAGACATAAGATGAGGGCCTTCAATTTTCTCAATATGCTGGTATTTGAAACCGAATTTAAGCAAGAGCATTCACAAGACTCTCTATCCATACCCTCTAATCCTATATACAGAGATAATTACCTGCCTGCTCGAGTCACTTGTTGCTTTTGTTGAGTAATTTGAAAGGCAATTGTCTAGTAATTACAAACGCTGAACTCACAAAGTGCTGCAGTAGTTGTATTGTATACACCTGTTTTTCATCTTGTTGTAAATACAGTTATTTACAACAATTATTTTGAAAAAGATAAAAAGAGATCAAATAGATATTTCCTCTAAGCTACCCCTTACCCCTGAGGCATTTGAAGAGGTATTGGGTTGAGTGGAATACGATGATCAGCCTTTATATCTTCTGACAATACAGTGACAAAGAATAACCTTTTTGCATTCAACAAGTCCTACCCGTTAGTGGCATCCTGGAAAGAGTGCTAAATGGATTGTCATAGAAGGTGCTTGGAATTCTGTCGGGGGAGGCAGGCATCTCTGCATGCCCTTGAGATGGAGAAGTGTTGAATAAACAAACTAAGAGGACTGACCACTGCAAGGATAGGATGTTGGGCAGAGTGGAGAGTATTGTAGCTATAGCCAGTGATAAAGGAGCAAAATAACTTTGAGCCAATAGTGGTGGAACATGCTAACCTTCTGATGTATATATCTGTTTATGCTGTGGGTAATAAACGAGATTCCTGCTTAACTCATATTGGGTCGTGGCTGGTTTCTCCTAATCTCGTCTCTGCAGAATTCCACACAAATTTTCTTTGTGCTTTCATAGTTGTATCATTTTAGCAAAAAAATAGTGCAAATAACATGTTTTACAGAGAATGATGATCTAATCACAGAATTATGGAATCACAGACAGGCTTGGGTTAGAAGAGACCTTACAGTTCATCTAGTTCCAACCCCTCTGCTGTCTGCAGGGACATCTTGCACTAGACCAGTTTGCTCAGAGCCCCATCCAA
>WEIV01016674.1:3159-17342 GCA_013390005.1 Calyptomena viridis | reverse complement strand
GTCAGCTGTCCCAGCTATGTTCCTTGCTTTTTTGTACACCTCCTCACTGACAGAGCATGAGACACTGAAAAGTCCTTGACTTAGAGTAAGCACTACTTAGCAACAACCAAAACATCAGTGTGTTATCAACATTATTATAGAATCACATAATCATTTAGGTTGGAAAAGACCTCTAAGACCAATTCCAACCTTTGATCAATCATCACCTTGTCAACTAGACCACAGCACTAAGTGCCATGTCCAGTCATTTCTTGAAAACCTCAAGGGATGGTGACTCCACCACCTCCCTGGGCAGTCCATTTCAATATTTAACAACTCCTTCTGTGAAGAAATTCCTCCTGATGTCCAACCTGAATCTCCCTTGGTGCAGCTTGAGGCCATGTCTTTTCATCCTGTCTCTAGATGCCTGGGAAAGAGGCCAAGCCTCACCTTGCTACAACCTCCTTTCAGGTAGTTGTAGAGAGTGATATGATCACCCCTGAATTTCCTTTTCTCCAGTTGCCTCAGCCACTCCTTATAAGACTTACCCTGTATGTATAAACTACGCTGGGGGCCCTGGAATTAGACAAGGGGATACTGACAGTTGAAGAAATAAGGCTCAACACAACAAGCTTAGTTTGGGAATTCTGCTTTGTCCTCCATGTTCTCTCTTCTTTTTTCTTCCTCTCAGAGTGAGTCCCCTTTATTGATACATCTCTCGTGATTTACAGTACGTCTCGTGAGAGTGTGTAGCTGTCTCAAAAACCTCTTATTCTTCTGCCAATTAGAGTGAAGTCCAATTAGCCTCTTCCAAGTAATCTTTTGGCTTCCATGTTCTCAGCTCTTATTTACATTCTTTTACAGTGTTTCAAGGACTCTTTGGTCCTAACATTAGAACATTCACAAAACTCACACACACTAAGAACATGAGGACTCTTCTGGGATCAAATATCACTTATCCTTTTTCATAAATTTAAGGTTGAGATAGCTAGATTTAACAAGTGACAGTAACACCTCTAGACCCTTCATCAGCTTCATTGCCCTTCATTGCCATTGGCCTTCTTGGCCACCTGGGCACACTGCTGGCTCATGTTCAGCTGGCTGTTGACCAGCATCCCCTGGTCCTTTTCCGCTGGGCAGCTTTCCAGTCACTCTTCCCCAAGCCTGTAACACTGCAAGGGGTTGTTATAACCCAAGTGCAGAACCTGGCACTTGGCCTTGTTGAACCTCATACAATTCACCTCAGTCCATCAATCCAGCCTTGTCCAGATCCCTCTGTAGGGGTGATCTGCTCCAACATCTTCCACCTTTGGGTGCATCCCATCCAGTCCCATAGACTTGTGTGTGTCTAAATGATGTAGCAGGTAGTGCTATATTTGCTAGGTGGAATGAGTGCCACAATTGGAATGCTGGGATGGAGGGCTACAGGCAGTTTAGGAGGGATAGGCAGGGCAGATGAGGTGGAGGTATGGCACTATACATAAGGGAGAGGTTTGTACAATCCTTACAGTTAGCGATGATGTGGTGGAGAGCCTCTGGATGAGGATTAAGGGGGATGGAAAACAAAGGAGATGATGTAGTGGGTGTTTACTATGGATCGTCCAGCCAGGATATAAGCACCAATGAGTTATTCTATCGGCAATTAGGAGAAATCTCTGGATCAGTAGCCCTTGCCCTTACGAGAGATTCCAACTCCCCAGACATCAGTTGGGAATATCATACTGCTGTGATGAGCAGGTCTTGGAAAGTCTTGAAGTTTGTGGGAGATAGATAACTTCTTGTCACAGGTACTCTGTCAGCCACCTAGGAAAGATGGCCTCCTAGACTTGCTGTTTGTGACTAGAGAAGGACTTGTGGGAAATGTGATGGTTGGTGGCTGTCTTGGCCACAGTGATCAATGGTTGGACTCAATGTGCTTAACGATTCTATAATCATGGAATTATTGAGTTTAAAATTTTCAGTGTAATGAGAAAAAAGGTCAGCAGAGTTGTTACACTGGACTTTAAGAAAGCAAACTTTAAGCTATTAAGGAAGCTACATAGCAGAGTACCCTCAGAATCTGCTTTGAGGGCTTAGGGGCCTACAAGTTCTGGTCAGTTTTACAAGGTATTTAAAAGACATGTAGATGTGGTGCTTAGGGACAGTCATTTGCTTTCCTCTAGTCCTCATGAACTTTCCCTTATCACCGTTCAAAGATAATTGAGAGTGGCCTCACAATTACATCAGCCAGCTCCCTCAGCACTCATGGATGCATCCAATCAGGTCCATGGACTTATGCATCTCCAGTTTTTTTAATATTTCCCTAACTGGATCCTCCTCTATTGAGGCGAATTCTTCCTTGCTGCAGACTTTCCCTCTGATCTCAGAGGTTTGGGATTCCTGAAGGCAATTCTTACCAGTAAAGAGTCAAGTGTAGAAGACATCATGTACCTCAGCCTTTGTCATTAGGTTCCTTGCCCCATTCAGCACTAGGCCCACATTTTCTCTGGTCTTCATTTTTTCTGCTGATGTACCTGTAGAAACCCTTAATGTTGCTCTTCATATCCCTCATCAGTTTCAACTCCAGTTGGTCTTTGGTTTTCCTAACCCAATCTCTGCACACTTGGACAGTGTCTCTGCATTCCTCCTGGGTCACTTGCCCCTTTTTCCAGCTCCTGCATGCTTCCTTTTCATGTTTGAGTTTAGTCATGAGCAACTTGTTCATCCATGCTTGATTTCCTGCTCATTGTGATGGACCATTCTTGAGCTTCGAGGAAGTGATTCTTGAATATCAAGCAGGTCTCCTTGATCCTTCCTGCTCTCCCGGACTGTCTCCCATGGGATTCTTCCAAGCAGGTCTCTGCACAGGCCAAAGTCTTCTGTCCTGAAACTGGGAGTTGTTATCCTGCCATTTGCCTTTTTCCATCCTCTCAGCATACTCAACTCCACCATCTCATGGTCAATGCAGCCCAGGCTCTCCCCAAGCTTCACGTCACCAACAGTTTGTAAGAATTGTAAGAAAAGCTTCCTTGTTTGTAAGAATTGCATCCAGCAGAGTGTTTCCCTTTCACCCCTGTTTTGCTGATTACAAGCTCTCTCTTTTCCATAACACCCTGTATCCTTTGTTTGCCAAACCATTCCAGTACTCCCTCGCTTGATTGTGGGTAGTCATCTCCCTCCCCTGTTTGAGAGCTGCATCCTCCCTCGGGAGTTCAGTCTGGATTGGAACCTCTCACATTATAGCGATAGTTGCTCTGATGGCTGGAGAGGGTACCCTGTGACATATTAACACCATTACTCAGGACATGGATGCAAAGTTTCTGGCTCCCTTCTGAGCTAAGTGCTGCATCTGTTGTTTGCCTTTGTTAGCTATGCTGTAAGAAGCAACTCAGGAAAATATTTGCAAGTATTGCTTTGTAGAAATGCCCCATCACAGGCAGGTTTTTTGGGGGTTTTTTTTCTGGATAATCAGTAAGGTACCAACAGCAGCTGGCAAAAAAAAAAAGAAAACATGTTTAATTTAGTAAGGATGTAAACTGATAATTCTATTTTTGAGTTTCATCTTTTTTCTTTTCCTGATTTTCAGTATTTGGGGAAACCTACTCTTTCACATAACTTCCTAATAAATATTACCATAAAAGAAATTAACAGTGAAGAAAAACTTTATGAAAAACAAGCTCTAAATAAAATTTGGTCAGTTAAAATTTTAGTGAAAACTTCTTAGTGCCCACAAAATTAATGAAAAAGTATGAAAAAGACAATATTCTTTGTTTAAAAAGAAGCCAAACACTTCATACTTCAGTCAGGGGTAAAATTTATTATTATCTAATGATTCTAGTAAAAAACAGAGCCACTGTGTATTAATGGCAATAGATCCTTTCTCCCAAGAATGGCCTTTTTATCTCTTCACAAGTGACAGAATGGACAGTACCAAACTAGTTTGGGAGTTCCTCTTCCAGGCAGAGAAGTTATGTTCAAGATATTTTTCACATTGTATTTCTTAATTTCAGCAATTACAAGTACCGGAAAAATGGCAAAATCTTGTTATTTGTGTAGGAGAAAGATTTCAGATGAGAAACCCAAGCTTTTTGAATGTTTATCCAAAAATAAATGTTCTCCTTGTAACTTTTTTTGCTGCATCATTTAATGTGTGTTTAGTAACGCTTTACAAGCTATCTGAATGAACTTAGGCCATTTATTTTGCACTATATTGTCCTTAAGATTCTCTGGAAGAGGTTTTTGGCAATTTTGATAATACCCAGATCAACCTGAAGATATTTGAAGCATGTAGGTGCTTAGGCTTTTGGTAGTGGCTGGATATGTTAACCACTGTTTACAGGACAGAGGACAAAACAATTTTTTCATTTAATGTATCATTTTCAGAGTTCATTAGAAATTTGCGATCACTCTATATATCACTGTCCTCTAATAATATAGTGTTTAGCTAGAAAGATGGAATATTATTTCTTTAGGATTTAGAATTTTTCTTTCTTCACAGCTAAAGACATTTTTTTTTAATCAGGATGACACTGAACTGCATTTTTTCCACACTTTTTTTTTAAAAAACATATCATTCTGTAATACAGTGGAGTGAAAAAGATCTTATGTTAGAGGTGTTTTACATACCATTTGTTCAGGAAAAAATATTTTCCTTAAAGGACTAAATATCGTTGACACATTATTTACAGTATTTCTTATACTTTGACTTTTTTTATTCTGTGGGCAATAAATTAACATGAGTGAACGCTTTGTTAATTAGCAAGTGCATACAAAAATGCTGATGAAGAAACATAAGTGGGTAAAATGATTGACAGTGCAAAAGAGTGTTTTTTCTTTGCCTAGAAACCTCAAGAAAGAAAAAAAAAAAGCCCATTCCATAGAGCTAACTCAGAAGTTTTATAAATCCAAATTAAATTTCAGATAAGCATACACATTTGGGGACAGTTACATAAACCAGTTATCACTATGAATTTGAAGAAAAGAATGCTATGAAAAAAAATTCTTTTTAAGCAAATTGTCTAACTATCAGAAGTTTTTAATTACAGAATTAATCGATTACTCAAGCTGATATTAGGTGACTTCCATTAACAATTAATTCTTACTCTACCAAACATGCTATTTTGCCTCATAAGCAAAATCTAGTCTTTACTTGTACTGTTTCTTCTTAGATATAGTAAAAAAATAAAAAAGATAGTGGGATTTCTCTTTTCTGTTTTTTTCTTCTTCATTACTCTAGCAGCATTCATTCTCCACAACCAAGTTTTCACACCAGTAAAAGCAATCTTACCTTCTGTTAGTTTAACACATTCTTATATATTGCTTATTGAATCTGTCATTAAACATTCCACATTGCATTTTCTTTTTCAGAACTAAAACAAACAGCATGTTGGCAATGGTTTAGGGTACTTCAAGCTTACTTGCGGAAACTGAAGTATTGCAATAATTGCCATTTCCTGTGGAGTTTTGCTCTTTAAAAGCAAAAGCACTTAGGCAAAAATTGAAGGCAGAAAATTCATTATGGAAATTTTCAGAAGATAGGAAGCAATTGTTACAATTACTGATGTACCTGTAGGAATGTGAAAAAGAATTTCCACTGCTGATCATAAGCTTCTTGAAGGGGTCTTAGGTGAAGTGGTCAGTTCTGTTTGTTAAATCAGAAACTAAATAATTGTTACATAATATAGAATCAAAGAATAATTCAGGCTGTAAGTGACCTCAGGAGGTCTCTAGTCCAACCTCCTGCTCAAAGCATAGTCAATGCTGAATTCAGACCTGTTTGCACAGGGCTTTACCCAGTCAGGTCTTGAAGATGTCTAAGGATGGAAACTACATAAAGCTCTCTGGGCCACCAGTTGCACTGCTTAACTGTCCTCCTGGGTTACTTTTGCTCTGCTTTGTTGTCCCTGTAGCAGATATAGGGTTATTCAAGTCCCTCAAGAGAACCAGAGCCAGTGAACATGAAGCTTATTCCAGTTACCTGAAGGAGACCTGCATTGGCTTTACAGGTCTAGCTCTTGGTTGAGATGAGGAGTGCACAGATGGCTTCTATGAAAAGATACCAAAAGCTGTCCCAATGTTGGAAAGAGCCAATTTCAGCTCTTTCAGGTCCAAGATGGACCCACCGCTGGCCAAAGTCTAAGCCAATGTTCATTAGTAGCATCTCTGTGATAACATATTTTTAAAAAGGGTAAAAAATGCTGCACAACAGCAGCTGGGAGAGAGGAACAAGAATATATGAGAGAAACAACTCTGCAGACACCAATATCAGTGAAGAAGAATGGGGAGGAAGTGCTCCAGTTGCTGGAGCAGGGATTCCTCTGCAGCCCATGGGGAAGACCATGGTGAAGCACATTGTCACACTGCATTCCATGGAGGACCTCACATGAGAGCAGGTTGGTGTGCTCTGAAGGAACCTGCAGCCCATGGAGAGCCCATGCTAAAGCAGAGTCCTGGCAGGAACAGTGGTCCCATGGAGAGGAGCCCATGCTCGAGAAGGTTTTCTGCAAGAACCTGTGATCTTGTGAGGAGACCCACACTGGATCAGTCCATTCTTGTAGGACTTCACCCCATGGAAAGGACCTATGCTGGAGCAGTTTGTGAAGAACTGCAGCCAATGGGAAGGACCCATGTTTGAGAAGGTCATAAAGGACTGTCTCCCATAGGCGGGACCCCATACTGGAGCAGAGAAAGAGCATGAAGAGGAAGGAGAGGCAAAGACAAAGTGTTATGAACTGACCACATCCCCCATTTCTTGTTGCCCTACGCCACTTGGTGAGAGGAGGTAGAAAAGTTGGGAATTAAGTTGTTCCTGGAAAGAAGTGAGGATTGGAGGAAGGTTTTTTGTGGGAATATATTTGGAGGAAAAGAGACATGTGAACCCCCAAACTAGGCCTGTGTAGAATTTTAAGGGTAAAAGGATGAGAAAAGCTCAATAACAAGAAAGCAGCTGCAAGCTCAGGGAGCGTAGGAGGTAGGAGCTAGTCAAAATAAAGATACATTTTTAGAGGTAGTGACGGTCAGCTTGCTTGAGCAATAAGCCACCAAGTAGGTACAATTAGAAATATGTGCACCACTGTATCTAGCCAATCACAAAGAGTGTATTTGTAAGTGTGGAGAAAGAAGTGGATAAAGATAACTGCATGATAAACAATAAACAGCTTCTGAAAATCATATTGATCGGCCTCAGATGTTTGGAATTATTTTCTTTCCTGCACAAAGCCCCATGAACCCACCGACGTCTGGCGTCCAGCTACACCTGACGTCCAACCACATCAGTTTTTTAGATTTGTTCTTATTTATCATTATCCAACTCTGTTTGATTGGCAATAAATTCAATTAATTTCCCCAAGTTGAGTCTGTTTTGCCTGTGGTGGTAATTGCTGAATGATCTCCCTGTCCTTATCTTGACCCATGAGCATTTTGTCATATTTTTCTTCCCCATTCTGTTGAGAAGGGAGAGTGATAGAACAGCTTGGTGAACACCTGGTGGTCAGCCAAGGTCAACCTACCACAAGACTTCATCTACTTCTTCCTGATGAGGTAGTCTGTATCAGATACCCACAACATCACCCACGTTGTCATGTCACCTGGACCCTTAAGCTCTCAAATGACTTATCATCCATCCCTAGGCAAAGCTCCATGCATTCCAGCTCCTCCTTCATATAGAGCACCTTCTTGGCTTGTTTTCCCTAAAGATTCTGTATTTATCCATTGTAGCACTCCAGTTGTATGAGCCATTCTACAATATCTCCATGATCCCTGAGATCGTAGCCATGCAAATGCTCACAGACATCTAATTCCTATTTTTCCCCATGTTGCATGTATAAGTATGCAGGCACTTCAGAGAGGCACCCAGTCATACCAATTTCCTCAAAAGGGCATGAAAGCTTTCCCATAGTGCTGGTCTCCTGACACTTCCTTAGTGTTATGTTTTTTAAACGAGGACACTTAGTAATGTGCATATGCTTGAAGTGGTCCACTTTCAACACGGTTTTGTTGATTATGAGGTCTCTCCTGTTTACCCCACATCCTTTGCTTGCCTATTCAGTCTACGACTTACTCACTTGACTGTTGGTCATCCCTTCTCCATCATTCCTAGTGTAAAGCTCTCCTTACCAGGTTGGTCAGCCTGTTGGCAAAGCTGTTTGTGCCTCACTTGGTCATGTGGATCCTGTTTCTCCCCAGCAGTCCTCTATTCTCAAAAAAGAATCCTACAGTCATAGTGGCACAAAGTCTAGATGGAGGCCAGTAAATAGCAGTGTACTCCAGAGGTCAATACTGGGTCCAACACTGTTCAACATCTTCATTAGTGATCTGGATGATGGGGAAGAGCATACCCTTAGCAAGTTTACTGATGACACAACACTGGGAAGAGTGGCTGATACATCGCAAAGTTGTGCTGCTATCCAGAGGGTCCTCAAGAAGATGGAGAAATGGGCTGGCAGGAACCTCATACAGTCCAAAAAGGGAAAGTGCCAAGTCCTACCCCTGGAAAGGAACAACCTCATGCACCAGTACATGCCAAGGGGACCAGCTAGACGGAAGGCAGCTTTGCAGTAAAGGACTTTTGAGTCCTGGTGGACACAAAGCTGAACATGAGCCAGCAACGTGCCCTTGCTGCAAAGACAGCTCATGGTATCCTGGGCTGTATTAGACAAAGTATTGCCAGTAGGTCCGGATAGGTGATCCTTCCCCTTTATTCAGCACCAGTTGAGTACTGTATACCTGGAGTCCTGTGTAGTTCTGGTCTCCTCAGTACAAGGGTGACATGAACATACTGGAGAGAGTCCAATGAAGGGCCATGAATTGGCACTGCTTAACTGTCCTCAAGGTGAAAAAATTTCTCCTATCAAGTCAGGACCCCTCTTTTTTCAGTTTATACCCAGTGTTTATCACCCTCCTGCATCATTGTGAAGAGGCTGACTCCATCTTCTTGATACCTTTTAGGTATTGAAAAGCTTTGACTAGGTCCCCCCTAAACTTTATCTTTTCTAGGCTGAAAAAACCTAGTTCCCTCAGCCTCTCCTCATAAGGTGTGTGCTCCAGTTCCCTGACCATGTTGGTGGCCCTCTACTGAACTTGCTCTAGTTTATCAACATCCTTTTTGTATTGATAGGGATCTGAATCTAGACTGGATAAGTCTCTGAGGCAATAAATGCAGTAGTTCTCAATGTGGAATATTTAAATACTGAGGATGCAAAAGGTTTCAAGAGAGGCACCTTGCCATCCTTTTAATTTTATTTTTATTCTTTAATGTTTAGGTGCCTTGACTCAAGCCATTCGCAATTTTGCAAAAAGCCTTGAAGGTTGGCTTTCCACTGCCATGAACAATATTCCACAGAGAATGATACAAACCAAGGTAAACAAATTTTACTGCCATTTTCTTCACTTTCTGCAATTGTACACTAGATGTCATTCAAGACCTAAAAGTAGCAGCACTTTAACTTTTATGCTAAATGTCATATTTAGGTTGAATTTCAAACATAAATCATTGGAAATTACTTTGTTTTGCAAAAAAAAAAAATCATAGGAAAAACTGTATTTGCTCCATTATATGTGAATTCCAGTATCTGAGGGCTCATAAATTAATACAGCAATTTTAAAATTAAAATAGATGAAACAGAAAATTGGTTGATAATACAATGTGTTAAGATAAATTAATTTCTTTCTAGATTGCCACTGTAAGTGCCTTTGCCCAGACTTTGAGAAGATACACATCTCTCAATCACCTGGCTCAGGCAGCTCGGGCTGTGCTTCAGAACACTTCTCAGATCAACCAGATGCTCAGTGATCTCAACCGTGTGGATTTTGCCAATGTACAGGTACCTCTGGTTTAAAAACCACACTTTTAAAAATTTATTACTTCCACCCAATTTTTTTTTTATTTTCATTGGTAGTTCTTATTCTATCAAGAAAGCAAAGTAAGAACATTTTTCTGATATATATATGTACAGTGATTCAGTCAAAACTTTCCAGCTTCTGCTTTGGCTGTAAGGAAAATAAAACCTCAGAAACACTATCCATTTCCATCTTATCTGAAGATTTCTTATCCTTCAGACCATGAATTCTGCCAATTTTTATTTAATGCAGATGAAAGTATAGACTACATGTGTTCTTAGAATAAACAGCATGACTAATGCCTGAAGATGAAATCTTGGATAGTAACATAGCTTCTGGTCTTCCATTAAAAAGTATTGATCATACAGCACTATTTCTAGTACAGATGGTTCATTATTTTTATTATGTTTCATATTTTTATTTAAAATACAATATCACTAGCATACTTTTTAAAATTGTTTGTGTTTACATTTCCAACCTTTCCTAAGTAATTGGTTAGAACTAGTTTCCAGTTATCTGCACATCAATTTATTAATTTTCATTAGGTCTAGAAAAAGGTTTCCCTTTTACCTCTTTCTTCTCCTTAGAAGAAACAACATTTTTTTGCCTGTTGCTCAACTAACTTACATGTCCCAGATTACTGGTAGTCATACATTTGTCTTCTTTCATGAACAAACATTTTAACACATTTTAACTTAAGAGAAGTTCAGAAGTTCACTAGCAGCAGTGTCTTGGTTTATAGACAACTATGGAATTTAAATTTAAGAACACAGGACCACGAAAAAAAAAGAAGAAAAATAACAGCTCTTTATTAAATATATATATAGTAAATAGATATAAATATATATTTATATATTTAAATGAGAAGAACACAGAAAACAACACAATATCTCCCAAAAACAATGAACAACTTGTAGTGAACCAAAAAAAGAAACACTGCCTCCTGTAGGATTGATTTGTAAGTTTCTGACCAGTTTGGTGGTCATGGGAAAAATGGCCACCACCACTCCAGATGACAGGCGGCAGTCTGGGACTCCCTCAAGAGCAGATGCAGGGGGGAAGGAGGGAAGGAATCTCACTAGTTTTCTGGGTGGAGAAGAGGGGCGTCTTCCAATGGGGATGAGCTGGATCCAGACGAACAACAGCAGAGCTGGTCCTGGGGTGCCATGGAAAGAGTCGCGCTGCTCTCTGCCTTTCACGCCGGAAGCTGAGTTCACGCTACCTGCATGCCCCTGGCGCCGAGAGCAGAGAGAGAGAGCGCGGGCTGCACCTCTGCGCAGTTCTGTTTCTGCCCAAACCATCAGCCCCCGCGCCATGGAAATCCCATGAGCTCCTTGTGGCTGCTCTGCCCAGGCCAGGGCTCACTGCCTGGCCATGCCCCAGAGCCACACAGGCCTTGGTCTCCCAGGGGTCAGACCCCCTGCACAGTGCGTGTCATGGCTCCTGGGCTCAAGCGATCTGTCAGGCTCAGCCTCCCCAGTGGCTGGGACTACAGGCATGTGCCATCCTTCCCAGCTGTGCCCGCCTGGCATGGTCCCTGCTGCACACCCTGTGCCCGCCCTGCTTGCTTCAGCAAGAACGCTGGCTAAGGGCATGCGTACATGCCAGGCATGAAAGAATGCAAAATCTCTTCCTCTCCAAGCCTTTGTAACAGCTTGCCTCCCCCTGCTCGCTGGGGCTCCAAGGTCATCTGTGAAACAGTTATCTTTTCTGGGAGTAAATTATTCTGAAGGGCTGGAGAGGGAAAGAAATCCAAGCCTAAGCCTCCCAGCTACCAAAGGTCTTTTGAACAAAAAGAGAAATCCTTAAATCAGCCTATGTCTCACACAAGATCCACTCATCCCCCTACAGACCAAATAAATGGTATATTAAAAATTGTTCTGTGGTAAGATATAAGGTCTATGAATGTTGAGCTGTTAACTTGGCATGTGATAGTTAGAGTTTAAGAATATGGTCAATATTAAATCAATATTTGGTTTCTCAAATTCCATTTAACAGATGTATCCATATTGGTCTCATTAAAACTTAAAAATGTAATATAATCACATTCCATGATAATACTGGGAATTGCTCATTATTGTACATGAACTGTGTTTGTCCAATTGTGTGTTATTTATATGACTGTTTAAGCAATGTGTAATATATTGCAGACTATGGATAAACACAGAAATCCTTTTTTGTCCATAAAACAAAGCTCTTTTTAAGTGAGGTGATTAAAAAATATAACAGAAATTGTATTTGGTCTTAACTCCTTTGTCGTGCTTTAGGAATGGTATTTCCCAATTTAGTGTTCCCACTGAAACACACCAGACCACACACCACTAGCTCACTCCCACTCCTTCCACTGTGGTGGGCTGGAGGAGAGAACTGGAAGTACAAAATGTAAAGATCATGAGTTCAGATAAGAACAATTTACTAGAAACAGCAATGAGATAAGAAAACGAGCAGTAACAACAACAAGACTAATAACAGTGTACAAGAGAGATGAATGATTCACATGCGATTGCTCACCACGCAGAACCCGGCACCACATGACTGCTCACTCCATGCATCAGCCAAACTGGAAGGATACCCACCCCCCTCTGTCCCCTGTGTATGCCATGAGGTGGTATAGAAGCACAGAGCTGAATCACAGAATCTTCTGAGCTGGAAGGGACAAGGATCACTGAGTCAAACTTTTAAGTGAATGGCCCATACAGGGGATTGAACCTATGATCTTGGTGTTAGTTATTAGCACCAAATTTTTACCAACTGAGATAATGTCATGTATAGAATAACCTCCGGGTCCTAGCCATGTCCCCTATCAGCTACTGCAAAAAATCAACCCTGTCCTAGCTGGAACCAGGACATTACCCACCCCTAATTCTATACCATCTATCTCATGCCCAGATCCTACACCTTGCAAGTGTATATATATATATACATATATATATACACACACACAAGCAGAGGTATCATTTCCATAGTCAATGGTCATCCCTCCAAGATGTCTGTTGAGTTCATTGAGTCCATGACTGTGGGTTCTATCCATCTTAGATGTCTTCCAGGACAGGAGGGCTGGTGTGCTGTCGGCTGGTTGCAAGCCGGTGTATCTGGAGCAGCCCATCCTCGTTGTCCATGGTAGTTATGACATACAGCAACTAATATTATACAATTTAACATTACAGACACCCAAAAATGAAATCTCTTTGAGATACACACCATGGCTTTCCCTGTCCCTCTGCATTACCCACCAAGTGGACCCAGGTCCTTGAGTAAAAAATATCCCACGGATAGATTTGCCTTTGCTTGAGGCAGGACTAATCCAAACAGTCTTCCCTAACACATTCCTCATATGCACCATGGGAACTTTATCCCCTTTTATAGTACATGAAGGTTTTGATTGAGCAGGGCCAGCTTGACTGGTGGAGCTTCCAGTGTTAAGTAACCAGATGGCCTTCGCTAAATGTAGATGCCAATGTTTGAAGGTCCCACTACCCATTGCTTTCAATGTGGTTTTTAACAGTCCATTGTACCGTTCAACTTTCCCAGAGGCTGGTACATGATAGGGAATATGATATACCCACTCAATGCCATGCTTTCTGGCCCAGGTGTCTATAAGGCTATTTTTGAAGTGAGTCTGTTGTCCAACTCAATTCTTTCTGGGGTGCTATGTTGCCACAGGACTTGCTTTTCAAGGCCTGAGATGGTGTTCTGGGCAGTGGCATGAGGCCCAGGATATGTCTTCATCCATCCAGTGGTTGCTTCTACCATCATAAGCATTTGCCTTGGTAGATCTGCAGGAGTGTGATGTAATGAATCTGCCAGGCCTCCCCATATCTATATTTTGGCAATTTCATCCACTATACCACAGGGTCTTTATACCACAGGTCCTANCCAGTGCAGTCTGGATCAGTCCATGGCAAATGGTGGGGCTGTGTTTCCATCCCTGGGGCAGTGTCATGAATAAGTGTTTTAAGGTCACTTAAAGAATCACCAGCAAGGGTATCAGCAAAAACAGGTTTAATATAAAAGCGACAGCACGACAAAGTTCCTTGGCAAGGTTCACTCTTATTAATGGTTAAAGCACACTGAAAAAAGCAAACAAAAATCCTAAATCAGTCAAGACAAACTGTAATAAACCCAAAACTATTTATGTGGAGGTTGGAGGAAGTGGGGGAGACAAAAGGATAGTAAAGAGTAAGGATAAAAAAGGAATACGGAAGACCCTCCTGTTGAGTCACAAGGTTGAGTAGACCCCTCATGCTAAACCGAGCCAGACTTTATCAACAGTTTATGCCTAAAGGCCCGACAGTACTTAACTTAATCTTAACAGCACTTAACAGCACTTAACTTAAATTCGATCAATAACTCAAGTTAAATAATTTAGCAAAGGATTCATATAGAAT
>WEIV01016673.1:7783-22306 GCA_013390005.1 Calyptomena viridis | reverse complement strand
TCACTTGACCTTGCATCCACTGGCCACGCACCTTCCATTTTTGGCTTATTTCCAAGAGAAGATCCCTGCTCAGCCAGGCTGGCCTTCTGGCTCGTCTGCTTGACTTCTGGCATTTGGGAAGTCCCTGCTCCTGTGCCCTTAGGAGGTGATGTTTGAAAAACACCCAGCACTGATGGACCCCAGTACCTGCAAAACCATTTTTCCAAGGGACCTTCCATAGTTCCCTGGGCAGCCTCGGATTGATGGGGTGCCAATTGAATTAAAAATCTCTTCTCCTTTAATTCAATTACAAAACTACTTCTTACTCTGAATAATTTTCCTCCTAAAACTGACATGTAAACTTCAATCTGAGAAACTCCAAGAAACATTTATCAGACCATGGACCTAAAAAAACTTCAAAGCTTGCAAGCTGTAAAATTTAAAAAAAAATTATTTTCCACAGGGAAACAGAAAAGGTTTTCACCCATCCTGTTCCCTGTCACCCCCCCCACATAAAGCGAAGCATGCTTAAATGGACATAGATTATACGTATGTAGAACTACTCTATGAATAAACATAACACATAACATCACCCTTAACACCATTGCATCATTGACTAATGATTAGCATACTCAACACCCGTCTCTGCCCAGATCCCTGCCCCTCTTGGGGGTCTTCTGGTGGTCTTTGAGGTCTTTTGGGGGTCTTTTCAGGCCCTTATCACCCTCGGCCTAGAGAACACTCTGTTATAAACATAGCTAACCACAAACTTGTTTGATTTTATGAGATGCCAAAAAATCTGGAGTGTCCTCTCGCTATCTCTCCCTCCCTGTCTCACTGTTCCTTGTTTGTATCTATGCTTTTCATTCCATCCTTACCATTACCTAGGCAAGAGGAGAGAAGAAAAGAGAAAAAAACCTACATGAAGCTCTAACTTAAAACCTATATTAAAAATTAAAACTGAAAACCTGTATTTCCAGGTCTGCTCTTCTCTTGTCCAGAGTTGAGGTTTTGCTGGCACTTTCCCTCCTGTCAACAGATTTTAAACTTTGTGGTTGTTGTGGCCAAGATGGCCACCAGTCCTCACCTTGCTCATGAGCTCTACTCTGTTAACAAGCAGCAGGTCAAGGAGGGCATCTTTCCAAGTCAACTCCCTTGGGAGCTGTTCCAAAAAGTTGTCATCCAGGTTTTTTCAGGAATTTTCTGGCCCTGGTTGAAGCAGCTATGTGATGCTCCCAGTTTATTTCTGGCAAGTTGAACTCCCCCATAAGGACAAGGGCAGTTGACTTGGAAGTGTCCCTTAGTTCCCTAAAAGAATAATTTGTTGGCACCATCGTTCTGGCTGGCAGGTCTATAACAGACTTGCACGATGATATCTGCATTATTTGTTTGCCCCTTGATTCTTACCTGAAGGCTCTCCACTGTGCCATTGCCATCTGTGAGGTCCACCTATGTGCCACCCCTCCATCTCTTGTGCCCTGCCTATCCAGTAGGGCACTCCAGTGATAGGTCTCATCCCACCAGGTTTCACTTATGCCAATGATATTAAATCTCTGCAAGTCTTCTGTAAATCATGGGTCACAACTCCCAGTGGTGTGTAGGTGTCTCAGAACCTATAGCNGAACCTATAGCATGTGAAGGGGTGTTAGATAATACACAACTAATAGATATTAGACAACTAAGCTGAATTCTGCTCACTCTGGTATCTACATCTCCAGCTGATAGCAGTAGAGGTGCTGTCATCTATGACACAGATGATGCAGGCACCTAAATTTAGAAGATGGAGTTTTCTTTAATTGGTTTATAAGAAAAAGAATGATATTTTAAGAGAAATTAGTATAATTTGATTAAGTCTTCTGAATTTTTCTACTTCCAGTGGTGTGAAGGTCTAAAGGTTCATGTAATACAAAAAAAATCAGTACTGAAAGTTATTTTTTTCTCTTATAGTACAAGCCCAATTTAGAAAAAAGTGATCTCAAAGGTGCCATTTTTTATAGTTACCTTTTAATAACAAGCTGTACTAAGAAACAAAGGGAAGTAGTCAAAACATTATTTTAAAATGGAAGCTGTTTTTTACAGAACTTGACAGTAAGATGAAATTGAACATTTCTTATATAATTTTCATGAGGTGGTGTTGTGATTATAGGTAATGTAATTCCTGGATGTTCTTTTTTAAGAAAAAACATTGTTCCTGTGTTTGTAGATCTTGTACATTTAACTACTCTTTACCGTGCAAAGTTTCTAAAGTTTTTTCAGAAGTATAATTGGACTTTTAGGTAAATAAGATGTGCATTGTATAATTGCTGCTAAAGAGAGTGTATATATGAGCTATTTTTGGAGTCTAGTATTTAACATATACTGTATGAGTGAAAGAGTACCAGTTCTTTGTTAAAAAACTTGCAATTTTATTCCTGTGCTTATCTATCTGTACTGTAAATTCAGGGTTTTACACTTACTGGCTTTGAGATAATGGCATACAATAAAATACTACATCTTTAATGTGAATTTAATATTCTTGAATACCACTGTATGTGGTAAGATGTATAGCTTGCATCTTCTGGCAGTTCTTCTTTCACATTTACATATGCTACTTCTGAAGGTAGTCTTGAAACAGAAATTTCTTAAGACATTATTTCTATCAATGTTGAGCTTTTATAAATGCAGATTTTAAAAAATATAAATTGAGATCTTGATTCTGAAAGATTTTCTTTACAATTCAGTTAATTCCGCCCCCTGTCACTGTTCCCCCCCAAGGAATACATATCCCAGCTCATATCCCTTCTCATTGCTGAAATGCTTCAATGTCTTGGAATTAGAATAATTGGAAGTCAACTGGTCCAAACCTCTCCTCATGTATATATTGGTTTGTCAAACAAATTAAATAATGCGTATTAATATACTGTCTTCAGTCTCTTCTTTATTCATCCTTTTCGTTCTCCATGATGGCTATTTTTCAGTAAACTAGTGAAAACATGTGAAGGATAGGAAAACAAATGACTACCATTCTTTGCTGTGTAATCTGTATTAGAATTTATCAGTATGCAGGTGGGTAATTTCTTGATGCACAGCTTCTTAGCGTTTGAAATAAAATCATTAGTAGTTTTATTAGATTATTTCCTAAAGGAAAGAAATTGTACCATTACATTCTATCTTTTTTATCGTTATACAGATAGCTTTGGTTATTAAATCTAACTGGAACATGTGTCTGGTCAAGCAACTTCTGTTATGGGAAATTGTCAAGTTGCTGGCATTTTAAGTGAATCAAGCATTATACTCTACTCTTGTAATAATTCTAAAATTTTTAAGGTTATTAATTTTTGGCCTGGATTTTAAAGAAACCTAACAACTTTAGGCATATAAATCCCATTAAATTTTAATGAAACTTAGACATCTAGCTTCCAGAAGAACCTTTGAAATACTGGCCCATTTTTCTTTTATCTTCTTTGGGTTTTTTTTTAGCATCAACAAAGCCACCAAAATAAACTTGCTGCTGTCTTATGAGTGGAAAATAAGTACTGAAATATACTGCTACATATTTTTAGGGTTTTAAGTGTCTTGTCACACATCCAATTCAACCTGAAAAGGCTTAACTCTCAGCATGTAAGTAATCCCATTCAACTGGAAGTGGAATGCATTTTCTCATTTCTTTTAAGTTGCATAAATGTTGGCAATATGCTGTCTTGGAAATACTAGTTTTGATTGAAATATGTAATTCAAAATACAAGGAATATCTTTGCTATAGGACTTCATCAAAATGTTTGTATTGAAACACAATAATGAATGGCACTATTTAATGTGAAATGATAAATAATAAAGAATTCTATGGTTGCTTATCTTGCACTGCTTTTTGTTGTTCCTCCAAGCATTGTATCAGCAGAGTAGGCAGTAGGTACTGCCTTAATAGATTTAATAACTGGAGGACTTCATCTTAGGGATACTACATTCTGAAAGTTCAAGGCCCCTGACACAAAGGCTTGATCTTAGCAACTGAAATAATTTAAGACACTGTAGTTTGCTATAAAAGCACCAAAACCACATCTAATCTGGATCCGTGAGACATTTTGAGGTACTATTCTCATTTTCTGTATCAAGTACCTGATTATTGACATACCCTTAAGTATTGTACTGCTTATATAGTTAGTTTGGTAGTAAAAAAACTACTTAGTCTGTTCTTAGTCTATTTGCAGCAAGAACTTCATAATCTTTCTGAAAAGAAATCATTACATGTAAAACCACCTGTGGTAGGGTTGTGGTGGCCAGCTGAGATCGTGAACTTGGCTGACTGCCTGGTCATGTGAGTGCTAAAGTTGGAGCATGGGAGGGGGGGCAGCCATGCATTCAAGGAGAGGATTGAGGCAGCAACAATTTAGACCATTTAACATGCAGTGAGACTGTGGAATCATAAAATGGTGTTGTATCATGGTAAAATAGTACTATTATAATATAGTGTTAAAAGCTGGTGTTTTTAATTTTCATCAAGATAGGATCCTGACTTTGACTGCACGTAACTGGCTTTGACTCTCAGTTGTTTTGTTCACTGTGTAGTCTTTCAGATCTGTGCAATCCCAAGCTGCCATCAAAGTGCCTTGAAATAATTACTGTCATTTTAGTAACATTTTATGACTACCATCATTTACTGAGATGTAAAAGGTAAGGTAGTGGATAGCAGGTCTTAACAGCAAAAAACTGTTCTAGTTATAGCCTTGTTTATGCCTTTTTTTTCCATTGTGGTGGCTAATCATCAGCATTGGTCATGAAATATTTTCTATGTGGAAAGATCCTATGTACCAGTGTGCTGCCCCCATCATTAAAAACAGCCAAGTGAATTTGTCCTTATATGTGTGAGTGAATTTAAAGAATGTTTTTATACTTTCTTTACAGTTCATGGTATGCAACAGTTAGCAGTTCGTCTTTCTATAGCACTCTGGGGAAACAAAGCTGCATACTAGGGTTTAAGAATATTTGGCAGTACTGATTCCGCCATATAGTTACCTTTTTAAAACAGGCAGTAGACCTGAATAGTTTGTAGGTTAATAATTTAATTTATATGAGTAGCATCTGAATGGCAATGAATACTTTTGGATTCAAAATTTAGAGGTAAGTATATTGCTCCTCGCATCTACTATTTAGACTACTCAGGTTCTATTTTGCCCCTTTTTCACTCAGATCAGTGTATTAGTACTAATGCTACAGGAATGTTTTATACTTTCTATCTCTCATACAGGGAAACCTAGAAGGCCATCACAAGGCAATTACTTCTTGGCTTAGGCTCTATACCTTATTATGTTTCATCTATGTATATAAAACCATATGATCTTGTGCATTTGACATGGTTAAAATGAAAGTGGTATTTGTCTATGCACCAATGAATATACATAGCTGAAACCAATTATTTTCAAAGTATCAGTAATACAGAATTCTCTGAGCCAGACTTCTTGCTTATCTTGGCATATGGGTATCTATGTGGGTATAAAAAAAGCCTAATATTTTTTGAATTGTGACTATTCTTGTATTCCAGCTCCAGAATGCCTGTATATTAAATGTCATAATGATACCCTCACTACATCTTGAAGTCCACCAGATAATACTGAGGCAATAGGATGCCCAGATAGTTAGGATTAGAAATAATGTGGCCAGCAGGACTAGAGAAGTGACGTCTCCTTGTACTTGGCACTGGTGAGGCTGCACCTCAAGCATTGTGTTCAGGTTTGAGTTCTTCACTGTGAGAAAGACATTAAGGTGCTGGAGCATGTCCAGAGAAGGGCAATGAAGCTGCTGAAGGATCTGGAGCAGAAGTCTTATGAGGAGCAGCTGAGGGAGCTGGGCTTGTCTACCCTGGAAAAAAGGAGGCTGGGGGGGCCTTATCACGTTCTTCAACTACCTGACAGGAGGTTGTGTTGAGCTGGGAATCAGTGTTGTCTCCCAAGTAACAAGTGATAGGACCAGGAAAAATGCTCTCAAGCTGCACCAGGGAAGGCTTAGGAAAAATTTCTTCATGAAAATGGTGGTGAAGCGTTGCAACAGACTGCCCAGGGAAGCAGTGGACTTGCCATCCCTGGAGTTAATTAAGCACAGATGTAGTGCTTAGGGACAAGGTTTCATGATGGATTTGCCAGTGTTAGGTTAATTGTTGAACTTACTGATCTTAAGAGTCTTTTCCTACCTAAGTCATTCTATGAAATTTTGCAGTATATAGACAGGCACATACTTGCCCATCTTTACACTTTGCTGCTGTTAGTACTATTTTCTACAGGTTTTACCTAGGTGGTGATGGTTGTTGTTGATTAAAACCTTGATGATTAGACAAGTACTTGTCTCTGTGACTTTCTCCTCAGTAGTACAGGGTTCAAGGGCTGTTCCTAAGGTGAAGCCTTAGCACTCTTTAATTATGACAAAGGCCTTGCTCTAAGCTACCTGGGACCCATCTCGTGAATAATGAGGAGACATGTTACCACTCAATACTGATGTCTTTCTCGGAGTAGCTTCTAATGGCTAGAGAAGCCTGATGTATTGGGTTTCTGTGGCCAGGTTTTTGCTAGTGGGGGGGCAGATGGGGGAGGCTTCTTTGAGAAGCTGCTGGAAGTTTCCCCCATTTCCAGCAGATCCAATGCCAGTCAGCTCCAGGCTGGACCCACCTCTGGCCAAGGCCAGGCCAATCAGAAGTGATAGTAACCCCTCGATAAAATATGTAAGAAAGGAAAAAAAAAAAAAGGAGGGGGCAGATGAAAATGGGAGCTAGAAAAGAGCAGAGTGAGAAGTTATGAACAGCAACAACAATGCCGACACCTAGGTCAGTGGAGAAACAGGAGGAGGAGTGCCAGGTGCCAGAGCTGAGGTTCCCCTGCAGCCCGTGGTGAAGACCATGGTGAAGCAGCTGTCCCTCTGCAGCCCATGGAAGAGCACAGGGAGCAGAGATCCACCTGCAGCCTGTGGAGGAGCCCGCGCTAGAGCAGGTAGATGCTGGAAGGAGGCTGTGACCCTGTTGGCCTGCTGACCCGCGTGGAGATGAGCCCACACTGGAGCAGGATTCCTCCTGGTAGGACTTGTGGCCTGTAAGGGACTCACGGTGGAACAGCCTGTACCTGAAGGACTGCACCCTGTGGAGAAGTGACCCTTGTGGCAGCAGTGCCTGAAGAGCTGTAGCCCATGCGATGGATTCACACTGGAGCAGTTTATGAAGAACTGTCTCCCATGGGAGGGACCCCACGGGAAGCAGGGGAAGGACTCCTCTCTCTCTCGGCTGTGCCAGAAAAAACATCTGACTGCAACCCCCACTCCCATCTCCCTGGGCCACTTGGGGGAGGAAGTGGCCTCCTTAGAAAGATGGGTTGGGAGGGGAAAAGGTGTCTGTAAGATCTATTGAACTCACTCTTAAGCTCAGATCTTGATAATAATAAATTCTTAATATCCCCACTTGGAGTCTGTTTTGCCCATGATGGTGGTAGTAGATAAGGGGTTTCTTATGGTCCGTATCTCAAAGTCGTGAAACCCTCTGGGTTTTTTTCTTTCTCGCCACTATCTGTTTGCAGGGGGGGGAGTGAGGGAGTTGGCTTGGAGCTCAGCCAGGATCAAACCACTACACCTGGCTATGGTTGTGTCTTGTGAAATGATCTTTTGAGGCAGTTTCTTTCAGATGTGAATACAGGATGCATTGACATCTGACTTGTACATGATGGCATTTAATATGATCTGATTATAGCTGTGGGGCATGTTTTCATCCAGCAGTTGTAGATGGTGATGATCATGATTAAGTCATGATTTACTAAGTTATTGCAATATTAAAGGGATGTCTTTGCACCCATCTCATTCATAAGTTAGAGATAAAAAAGAGCACAGGCATTCCTGACAGGGTGTTTCATTCCAGCTGGGAACTAAGCACTACACGGCTGCTTGCTCACTCCCCTGCCAGCAAGAGCAGGGAGAAAATTGGAAGGGTAAAACCCAGAAAACTCATAGGTTGAGATAAAGACAGTTTAACAGGGAAAGCAAAAGCCACACATACAAGCAAAGCAAAACAAGGAATTAATTTGCTGCTTCCTATGGGCGTGCGAGTGTGCGGCCTTATGCAGAAGAGCAGGGCCCCATCATGTGACCATTAAGTGGGAAGATAAATGCCATCACTCCAAACATCCCCCTCCTCCTTCTTCTTCCCTCCAATTTATATTCTGAACATATGTCTCTTCCCAACCTCCCATGCACCTCCAACATCCTTGACAGCGTGGCAGTACAAAAAGCAGAAAAGGCCTTGTCTCTCTGTTCAGCAGTAATGCATCTCTATATTAACCCGGTGTTCTGCACGAATGCAAAACATAGCCCCATACGAGTCACTGTGAAGACGATTAATTCTACCCCAGCCAAAATCAGCACATAGAGTGACTCAGCCTTTAAAAGGGATGTATTCTTTCTTCTTGCCTCCTCTAAAGCACTCCACTAGGTGTCATGTGAAACCTCTACTTGGTTAACTTAAGGGATAGTAGATTGAAGAGGACTTTGTGACTGAACAGGAGATGCCCTTAAACTCATAGTGGAAAAAATAGTAACTCTGAGACATATAGGTATACTTGTGCAAGTTTGCATGAGAAGTCTCTTCTGGCATTATGTTCCACTGATGGAAGCCAGGTTTGTACCAAAATATACATGGAACAGAATAAGAGTAACACCAGCAGAAATAACACAGCTCTTTCTTGTTCAGTGAAGCAATAACTGTTCATATGTCATGACTTCAGACAATTTTTGAGTCTTATGAAATATACAACAGAATCAGGGTATGACAGTGGAAGGGGTAAAGGAGAAATCTCCCAGATCCTGGATATCTTGCATTCTTTCAGCACTATGGTGATAAATAAGATATCTCTGGTCAACGTTCCCATGTGACTTCTGCGTAGAAGATTGAAAATTAGATATCTTCCATGGTAAAGGGATGAAGAAATGAAATAGCTTATCTAACTGTCTTGGGTGCAAATATGTATGTTTAAATACATATCTTTAAATAGTCAGGTCTACAGTACAGTACAGTTCATCTCCTTCTCAGTTGACTGTTGAAGGAATTTAGAGAACGTGCTTACTATTAGTTACACGAGCTGAGATAAATGTGATAATTGTGTTATATTATTCTAAGAGAACTGTTCATACAAGAACATACTTCGTTTGTGGGAAGGATAAATATCCAGGAATATCCTTTCTAAGTTTATCAAAGTGGATCTCAAAGTATAAGAATGCATTATGAGCTTGATTGTGGTAAAGTCATTTTGATAGCGGAAAAATGGTGGTTTTATTCTGCTCAAATTCTGCCTAAATAGTGCTTGAGCATTTCAGACATCTTTTCTTTGATAAAGAATTCTGAATTTGTCCATGCCCAATGAATTAAACTCTTCAGTGAGTAATTTGAAAGATGTTCCTTATACCCACCTCAGAATAACTGGACAGTTGCTGGTTAGTGTGTTACTATTCCTTGGTAGGAAGGAGTCCATATGGAAAGAAGTGAACAATAGCTGTACTGCTCTGAAGTGTGTTCTCCATATGGATTCTGAAACTGGTTCCTTCCCTGCCCTTGTTAAATCCTCTGTTTCCAACTTGTATCAACAAAAGCATGAAAGATAATGCTGTGCATTGTGCTCTCTCCAGTTTAGAGAAAGGTGGGGCATGAGTTGGGAGCCAGTGCTCTCTCAGGTCCAAGTTTTAGCAAGATTACTTGATCTCAGGTATATATAATTCATATAGCCTTGAGCCTTGAGGAGAAAAGACAGTGCAGAAAGACCCACGCCTTGTCAATTCCACCTAAGGAGACTTTTAGCTGTGCCTTTTGTACCCGGACTTCTCTATCCCGCATTGGCCTTTTTAGCCATCAGTGCGCTTGTAGCAAGTGTGGGCAGAGCCCTTCCCATGTCTTCGTTTGCGAAGCTTAGCCATGATGATGATAATTCGTATACTATAAGGCTGTAGTTTCAGAAGCAATTTGAGCTAGTTTAAATGTAGGGGACTTTTGAAAGAAGTCTGTTCTTCTTCACCTTTCCCTCTGCCAGCACCTGTGTTAGAGGAAATGCATCAGGAATGAGATCACATTGATCAGTATCACATGATTTAAAAAAAATAGTAATAATTTTGCGGCTGGATCAGTTCCTTGATCAATTTTGTAGCTTTGCAGCCTTAGCAGAAGCTTGAAGGGAGGAAAGCCAGTACTTCTGCGTTTGGTGTTGACTCTTATTTACATAAGGCTGTCATTTGACAGCTGCTTTAAACCAAATTGTAGAATCCGTATGGATGTAATATTTTACTGCTTTTATGAAGAATAACTTTGAAAGTGGTTCACTTTGTTGTATGGAATTGACTCACAATTTTTACTATCTGTCTGCAAGGCTATGTGTAAAAATGCCTGTTGGGTATGTAAATACAAATTTTATTAATGAGAAAAGAAGCCTGTGTATGTGTCATATATATTTGCAGTACAGATTTACAACTCAGTCCACCTTGCATTAAAAGCAAGGACAGAAACTTACTTGTTCAAAGTTGCTTTCTAAAATTCTGTACTATTTTACATACTGGTTCTAGGAATCATCCACATAAACCAGCTTATGCCTAACAGTTGCAGTAGCATTACTTTTTTTTTTCTTTGATATTTTATCAATAAACTACGTGTTTTGCAGTATATAATAAGTGTACTTTTTACACTAGCGTTTCAACATGATGTCTTAAGTGTTTGGAAATGAATATAAAATTTTGGGTATTAAAACCTGGGCAACTCTTTTGATTTGTTACCATATCCTTGGGTAGAAGGTACAGATGGATGCATGAGATCTGTTGTGTAGTGACGTGTCTTTCTTTGACAGTTTTTTAGCTTGATTAAAAGAGATACAGTTTACCAGCTGAGTTTAGTATTCTAATCTAATTTTTTTTTCTCTTTAGGTTGCAGCAATCTATAAAGATTCAAGTATTGGAAATCTTATAAACATAGTTATTGTCAAATTAATTGTAATTCACAATGAACAGGTAAGAAAAATAAATACTTCAAAGATTTCTTTCTAATATAAGAAAAAGCATGAATTTTTATCATATTTGCAAAATTTAACTTTTTTTTAGTTTTAAATACAAAATATTTTATTTAAATACAAAATTTTGTTTTAAAATAGGAGACTAAATGTTATATGTATTTCTCTGTCTCTCTATTAGCACCATCAGTTGACCTATACTGACACAAATCAGATAGTATACATATATATCAGATAGTGTGTATATATATATATTTCTCTAATATATATATATCTCTATATGTATCTTATGGCATAACTATCTACAGTGTGGTTATACACATGNATATAATAAGTGTACTTTTTACACTAGCATTTCAACATGATGTCTTAAGTGTTTGGAAATGAATATAAAATTTTGGGTATTAAAACCTGGGCAACTCTTTTGATTTGTTACCATATCCTTGGGTAGAAGGTACAGATGGATGCATGAGATCTGTTGTGTAGTGACGTGTCTTTCTTTGACAGTTTTTTAGCTTGATTAAAAGAGATACAGTTTACCAGCTGAGTTTAGTATTCTAATCTAATTTTTTTTTCTCTTTAGGTTGCAGCAATCTATAAAGATTCAAGTATTGGAAATCTTATAAACATAGTTATTGTCAAATTAATTGTAATTCACAATGAACAGGTAAGAAAAATAAATACTTCAAAGATTTCTTTCTAATATAAGAAAAAGCATGAATTTTTATCATATTTGCAAAATTTAACTTTTTTTTAGTTTTAAATACAAAATATTTTANTATCTTATGGCATAACTATCTACAGTGTGGTTATACACATGGAAATATGACAGGGAAATGACAGCTTTTATAAAGTGCTTTGATGAAGGGTTTTCAGCCCTAACAGCTGTAATAATTTAAGATTGTAAGAAGTATATGCTTTTCAAATACATGGGGTTTATATTTATTTATCATAAATGTCTTTTTTTTTTTTTAATACTTACAGATTGTAAATGCATTGTTTAAAATAATGGGTTCTCATGACTGATGACATGTGGGAAAATTCAGATCTGGTCCTTCAAACAAATCTGTTGAGGGAACTCTTTTGTGGAGTCCTGCTGACTTTCTTTCCATGCACAGTCAATATTTTGCGTTACAAAAGACTAGCAGTACAAATGACAATGCAGTATGTGCAAGTGCATGAATATTAAAACCCTTATTGGATGTTTTTGACCATTTCTGGCCTAGGAAGGACCAGCTATCACTTTTAATGCAGCTACCACTCTTCGTAATTTTTGCTTATGGCAGCAAGCACAAAACACTTTGGATGATACTCACCCTTCTCATCATGATACTGCTGTTCTCATCACTAGGTACAGTATCTAAAATAGCCACAATTACTCAGCTAGGTGAGACAAATGCTTCAGTTTTGTTTTTACAACATCATCTTTTAACAGTTTCACTGACATTGTCCATAGATGACTGAAGTGAATAAAGACTATCTTCCACTTCTCAACCCACTGATTATTAATAATGAGCAATTACTCTGACAGTGTTATGTTGCTAGATAAGCATCTGATGATCCTTTCATTAAAAATGATAGAAATCAATTAGACCTGAAATTGCTACAACGAAATGCCTTAGCTATTTTACATATATGTGATAGGGGCAGAGTGTTGTACATAATGGAATCATGTGAAGGATGCAATGACAGCCTGCTCCAGGTATAATCAGAACTATGAAAAGCTTAAATGGAAAACATTAAAATATTAGTATGTATTCACCTTAGTGAAGGTTATGATATTCATTCACTGAAATAGAGTCTCTCTTTTGCTCTTCTTTTTCACTAATTTTTCCCCCAGTGTGCAAGCTGGACACACTCCAGCACATCACACTGTTTGATGTTTGTCCTGAATTTTATGTTGTCGGTTTGGCAGATGGTCCACAACATAAGGTGGTTTCAGGTATATTGCAATCTGCATGTTTTTCAGCAGCATTTCATACTTGATCTACTGTCTGCATTGTAGAGAAATAGCATAGTACTTTAAGTTTTATTCTTTGCATGCTAGATATAAAGCAGTACTGTGAGCTTAGTCTGGTAAATTTAAATTGCTTTCACTAGAATACAAATTGTTTGGATGAGCTGTAAGATTAAAAATTGAGAATCAGATTTGCAAATGCTTTAATTAGTATAGCAACAGTGAAGTACTTTAAAATATACTGTAATAATTTTAAATAAATCTTTTTCTTCAAGGGAAGATATCTGCAGAGCTAGAGAGAAGTGTGATACTCTTGGTGAGTTATTATTTTTTAATCAATATGATTTTATAACAGAAAATAAACGCAAAATTCACAGACAAAAATAATAGTTTCTTATTTCTTTTTGCAATTCTCTTCTGGCACGTACTTTGGTGCCAGGTGTTTGTTCATTTTGTGTAAATTTGCTGCATACTTGAAGCATGACTTTCAACTTGAATGCCATATTATTAGTTTTAGTACATGGCAGTACGTGAAAATTCATTCTGTTAAGCTTTTATATAAGGATTCAATTTTTCAGGTTTAGCAGAGCTAGGTACAATGTGTGACCCACTACGCAGCTGTTCTGTAAGTGAAGAAAATGGATTGAGTGCTGCTTTTACTATAGCACATGAGCTTGGACACGTGTAAGTACCTATTTCTTAGCAGGTAATACTTTTTTATTTCCTTTTGGGTACAACCAATTTCGAGCAATGGGTTCTGTGTTTCTAAGAGTCCACAGTCTGATACGTCCTTTTAGAAGAATCATTATTTTTGCCCCTTGCAGGGAGCCAGCTATGCCCAATACCTAGAGGTAAAAAAATTGTGAATTTTATAACCTCTTTGATATCCTGAATTATAGGAAAAACTGGCCAAACAGCTGAATTCCGTTGTTTTGTTGTATGAACTGGTTAGGACACTGGGACATATCCAAATGTACAGCACAGTCCTGTTAACTCCAACTGTATTCTGGCCCTTCTAAGAATTTAAGAAAAGAAAATTGTTAACAACAGAATAACACAGAAATATTCTTCCTTGTGTTTGATCCTTTTAGAATACTGTACAATAAGACAAAGAGAAATACTTACACAGAAAAATAAGAGATGACAGCATTTTATTTTATGAAGCATACCTCATCAGTGGTGGCAGAAAGGTGCTATACTGTAGCTCCAAGAGGCATGCTACAGTGTAGGTAACTATGATACAGAGCTCAGTATCTAGTTTGTTGATTTTCATGTGCCTGCAAGTTCATTTAGACACATGCTGTTTGTCATGTACTTAAACTGAGATGTAAAATAAGACTGTGTTAGTTGCAGGAAATATAACACTGATGTGCTCTGTAGTTTTTGTTACCAGCTCTCTACTGCTGGTAAAATTCTTGCAAGAGTTATTTTGAACAGACTAGTATCAGCTATCTTAGAAGAACTTCTACCTGAAAGCCAATGTGGTTTTAGAGCTAACAGGAGTACAGATATGGTATTTGTTCTGAGACAACTGCAAGAGAAGTGTAGGGAACAAAACAGAGGGCTCTATGTAACTTTTGTTGATCTCACCAAAGCTTTTGA
>WEIV01016667.1:0-14994 GCA_013390005.1 Calyptomena viridis | reverse complement strand
GCTTTTGCTTTCGCTTTTGCTTTTGTTTCACCTTGCCTGCGTATCTCGGCTCCTCGTTCCCTGCAAATACTGCGCTCGCAGGAGCAGGCACAGAAATATGCGAGGCCGAAAAAAGCGATTCCATGGCTGATGGCAAGAAAGCGGCAGCAGGCGCGGCGGGGGCAGTGAACGGGACGGCGGTCGTAGCAGAAGCCACGGGTGCCGTAGGAGCGGTGGGCGTAGCTGGGACCGCGGATACCGTAGGTTTGCTTTTTTTTTGTCTGTGGTTTATACTTTATTTAGAGCAGAAAGACAGAGAGGGGTAGCTAGCTGCTCACACACCCTGTGTCATCCTGAAAGGCCACCCTATGTGCTATGCATGAGCCAGGTGTCCCCGTGGGTGCCAGAGATGGTGGCACCAGGGTGCAAGGCAGTGGAGAGATGAGTGCCAAGGAGCCTACACAGAGTTAAGGCCCTCCTGTCCCACCATGACACAGGAGCTGGATGGGGAGGTTGTGGGCTCAGCTTGCTTCTCTCCTGGAGGATTTTCCCCATGTGTGTCAGCCAATGGTGTCCCCAACTGCAATCACAGCCCATGGGCGTCCCTGAGAGAAATCAGCCTATGAGTGTCCCCAAGACTGTAGTGCAAGCCCATGGGTACCCTCAGTTGCTGTGCCAGCCTCTGAGGTGCCTCCAAACCAGTGCCAGGAAGAAGTGTCCCAGGCCCCAGGATGCAGTGACAATGTGACTCGCGGAATAACTCTCACAATTCAAAATTGTAAGAGGTATGTTTTATTCAGCTGAGACACATGTGGAATCATTTCCCAAAGCCATGTGTACCGGTTCAGGCTGAACATCTTGCTTATATTAGTCAAAATATACATATACATGATTCTTAACAAGGTTTATACATTAATATATTACTTTAATCATACAAATTTTCTAACAACTTTATACATACTTCGCATCAAATGTGTGCCTAGGACAGTGCCAGCCATGTGATGTCCTCTAGCACAGGGACAGCTCTGGCCAGAACAGAAGCAGGTCTCAGGCCCTGGGAGTGGATGGCTAGTGGTATTCCTGGGGCATGATAACAGCACACTGCCAGCCCATGGATGTCTCAAGTGCAGGGAAAGCCACAGGATGTCCCCCACAGTGGTGAGAAGCAACAGTGTCCCCTAGTCCACTGCCACCAGAAATGTCCCTATTGAAATGCTCTTCAATATCCCTAGCTCAGTGCCCCCGGGGTATGCCTAGTGCAGTGACCCAGGGTGCACCTAGCGCAGTGCCACCAGTGTGTCCCTAGTGTAGTGCCCCAGAGTGTCCCTCACACAGTGTCCTGGGATGTCCCTCGCCCGGTGCCCCCTTGGGTGTTCGGCGCCGGGACTGCCGTGGTGCCCGCCGAAGGTGTCACCCTCCCGTCCCGCTCGGTGCGAGAGCCGGTGGCGAGCTTGTCCCTAGAAGGTGCTGGCGGGCGGCGGGGGAGGCGCCGGGGCGGCCCCCGCCCGGCACGGCCCCTNAAGATGCAGATGCTGAAACTGGACAAGGAGAACGCCATCGACCGCGCCGAGCAAGCGGAGGCCGACAAGAAGCAAGCAAAGGACCGCTGCAAGCAGGTGGGTGTCCACGGGTTTCGCCGGCATTGCCCGGGAACCCCCGCCTAAGGGTGTCCAGTCCCAGGGACCCCTTCTTGCTGGGTGTCTAGCCTGGGGACCTAGGGGTGCCCGGTCCTGAGGACTGGCCCCTGCTATGTGTCCAGCCTGGGGATTCCTGTCCTAGGAGTGTTCTGCCCTGGGGGCCTTGCCTCACTGGGTGTCCAGCCAATGTATCCCAGCTCTAAGGGTGCCCATCCCTTGTAATCTCACCCCACTGGGTGACTATACCTGAGGACCTAACCCTGCTGGGTGCCCATCCCTTGTAATCTCACCCCACTGGGTGACTGTACCTGAGGACCTAACCCTGCTGGGTGCCCATCCCTTGTAATCTCACCCCACTGGGTGACTGTACCTGAGGACCTAACCCTGCTGGGTGCCCATCCCCAGGGACCAGCACTCCAGCATGTTGCCCCTGACTATTCACATCAGTTCCCCCCAAACGTGCCATGTCTCAGTGGGACACCACAGTGCCACCTCCCTATCCCTCTGCCAGGGAGATCTTTGGGGTTAGTGTACTCCCACTCCAGCCACAGCCTTCTCTACGCCCCCTGGAGCTGTTCCCCCCAGTCAGGACCTTTCCAGTCCTTTGCATAGGGAGGGAGCTCATCACCCCCTTACTCCTATCAGGCTCATGGATGCTGAAGGCTGCTCTGGCCCTGGGAACCAAGGGCTCCCTGAGGATGTGTGGCCCCAAAGTGAACAGAGCGAGCATGTCTGCATGCTCCTGCTATGCCCCTAGCCTTGGCCACCCCAGGAGGATGGCCATCCCCTTCCCGGCCTTGTGGGCGCTACCAACCTCCTGACCCTCACCCTCTGTCCCTTCTCCAGCTGGAGGAGGAACAGCAGGGTCTGCAGAAGAAGCTGAAGGGCACAGAGGATGAGGTGGAGAAGTACTCTGAGTCTGTCAAGGAGGCCCAGGAAAAGCTGGAGCAGGCGGAGAAGAAAGCTACAGACGTATGTAGGCATGCCAACAACTCCTCTCCTGCGCGGGTGCCAGACATGGGGGCGGGGGGGGTGAAGGAAGAGGAGGGCCTTATATGGAAAATGTCTATGGGGAAGACTGTCAGGATCCCATTCCTGTGATGCTGACACTGAACCTAGCTGAGATGCAGGGAAGGGACTGGCCATATCCTTCTCAGGGTGTGGGGGCCAGGCAGGCTGCGGCAGATTCTGCTCAGTCAGCTCTGGAGCTTTGTGGGCAGCCACCTGCCTGGCTCCCCAAAGCTAACAGGGATGAGTGTCCCAAGCTATGTCACCAAGTCCCTGAGCATGCACCTCTGCGATGCTTATAGAAAAAAGTCTGCAGTGCTTGCTAAACTGGCAGGAAAGCAAAACAGCAGAGAAATGGAAAAAGTTCTTGCCCATGGCCAACTGCCAAGAGCTGGCTGTGAGGAAAGATGTTTGGGGTCTGGGAGGGTGGTCTTGGTCATTTTGGGGTCCAATGTGCCACCCTGTACCCTGGCAAGAGCAAGGCCAGGAAGAGTTTCATTTAGTGCCGTGACTGATGTTTCTCCTGGGAAATGGATCCTGTCGGGAAGATGTTAGAAAGGTGTTGAAATTGGCTTGTGCCTGGCCAGGATGAAAGGTGGAACAGCTGTGCACATGGGGAAGCCATGGGGCTGCTCGGGAATGGGGTATAATGACCTATGGTGCCACACAGGATATTTGACACCCTATAAATAAATCCGCCTTTTGATAGCCAGCCTTTGATGAAAACCAACCCTGGAAGCTGGAGGAGAAGCTAAAGGGGAAGCTGGAGGAGATGATAAAGGGGAGCTGGCTGGGCATGGCCAGGCTTTTTAGGATTGATTGAGAACAAAAATTTCAGTCTCAGATGGTTTATGGAGCTAAATGAGGGAGATGCATCAAATCACTTGAGGTGGCTGCCAAGGACAGGGGGGAGCAGACAAGGATCAGCAGTAGTAGCACAAATCCCTGGGGTGGCCCAGAGCCCCCAGGGAGCATCTGGGGAGTTCCCCAGCATTATTTGCTGACCCTACAGACCTCACCCAGTTTAGTTAGATGCTAAACCAAAATAATTAAAACATGGAAGGGCACCATTTATCTTGGTGTGGGGCAGACATGTAAAGCTGGGCAGGGTGGCTGTTGTGTGTAGCAGGGATTTGTACTGGTCTGACTGGATCCATGCTCAGGGCAAGCTCAGTACAAGATCTGGCTGAGTGTGGATGGGATGTCCCCAGTGAGGGACTCAGAGGAAGGCGCAAATGGTGGCACAGGGCAGACGTCAGCCACAAGGTGTGGAGCAGTTTGCTGATGACAACGGGCTGTGCAATACCATCCTGGGCAGGGAGGGTGAGTTGCTGCACTCTTGTTCCATAGCAGCTTGGCAAGTCTGTGGGCTTCAGCAAGGAGAGTCCTATCCCAACAGATATGGGGAACAGGAGCCACCAACCCCTCCAGGGAAGGGCTGGACGGGGGAAAGGAGCACTCCTGCAGTATCGGGGAGGACAGGCTGGCTGCAGATAGGTGTTACAGGCAGGGCTGGGAGCCCATTACCAGCACAGCCACCCCAGGGCTATAATGAAACTTGGACAGGCTGTGCCACGTGCAGGGCACTGGGAGTTGCCAGGTCTCCACATCAGGAACTTGAATGTGCTGACAGCACTAAGTGCCAGGGCTGGTGTTTCCTCCTCCCCAGGATGAGGTGCAGTGCTGCTTCTGACTCTGGCAAGGGAAGAACAGGGTAGACCCCTAGAGCTCACCCACCTGCCTCCCTGGGGACCCTCGTGCTCCCCTTGGCTGCCAGGACAGTGTGTGCCTGTGAACACAGAGCATCCCCATCTCTCAGCCAGGTCAGGGCCAATCACAGTGATCCAGGCAGGTTCCTGGTCTTGGTGAAAATGTCAACGAATACCTTAAAAGAATAAATCTGCCCCTGCTCCAGCATTGCCCTGCCTCTGGCATGGGGTGGCAGTGCAGGAAGCCCACAGGGACTGCACTAAGTGGTGCAAATGCAACCTTCCCAGGCACTTGGAGGGGAATCAGATGGTGGCACAAACCAGATAGCACCTGTCCCTGTATTGGCAGTTCCATGGCGCTGGCAGCCCTTTCCCAGCAGCTCTGTGAGGCCACCATGGCCCCACCACTTCCTTGTCCCCAGAAGGGATAGCCCAGGAGGCCCACAGCAGGATGCTGGCAGGGGCTGCTGTACACAGTGCAGCCAGGACACCGGGTTTAGCCAGAACAGCCCCCTCCAGCCCCCCACATCCCCAGCTGGTGGCCTGTCCCCGGCCCCAAAGGCTTCACCCGAGTTCCCACCCTGTTTGCTCTCCCCGGCTGAGACTTTGCTCTTATTTGGCTATTCCCTGAGCCAGTGGGAGGGAACAGGGCTCTGCTGGGAAGTGACTGTGTCCCTAGGTGGGGCCAGAGAAAGAGGCACCCAGCCCGGTAGGGCAGCTGCGCTTCAACTTACCCTTTTCTTGGCCACAGCTAGCTTGCCCCTGCCCCGTTGATGGTGGGGACCCCACTTTCTTCTTCGGGCCCTGTGCGCTGGCCTGGGAGCACTCTTGGCACCCAAGCATTGGGCTGGGAGTGGTGCAGGACCAGCCAGGACTGAGGCCAAGCCTGAGGCCACTTGCTCCCAGGGGATCTGCAGCACTGCCTCTTCCACCACTGCTTAGCAGGGAGACACAGGGCTGCAGGACTCTGCTGGTGGTGTGGCCAGGTCTCCCCCCAGCCCCCTGATCCCAAATCCAAGGGCAGCCATTGGGGTCAGCTTGGGAACTGGCATTCCTGGAGGCAGGTAAGAAGTGCAGCTGAGACTGCCTGGGAGCTGTCAGAACTCTGTAAGGGAAGATTGAGTGCCACCAGTGTCAGCCCCTCCTGATGGATCAGAGCATGTACCCTGGTAAGGATGCAGAGCCGGGAGCTAGGAACTGGCCTCCCCTATGGGGCAGAGCCCCTAGGGCAGCTGGGAGATGCAGGGGGAGCCATGGGCCCCATGAGTCTCTGCAGGGCTGCCAGCCAGGTACCTGCTTGGGGAAGCAGATGCCAAGGGGCTGAGTGGGATTGGGTGCCTGGGGACATGGCTGTCCCCCACAACTCCAGCCCCAGGTCCCCCAGGAGGATACCTGGGAGTGGGCTCTGCCCCAGGGCCCCTATGGGGCAAAAGCCCATGACCACCCCCAGCTCTGCAGTATGGGTACATTGCTCTAGTGTCCATGGGGGCTTGCAGGGGCCAGGTTCTGGCACCCCCAGACTCCCTGGGCTCCTCTACATCACTCTGGGGGAGCTTGATAGGACTGTGCACCCCTGTCTGAGGGGGCATCATGTGCTCTGCTTGGAGGGGGACTATGTCCTGTATCCTGGGAGGCACCATGCACCCTGCCCAGGGAGAGGGGATGGTGCACACTGCCCAGAAGCCACTGTGCATCTTGTCCTGAGGGGGCGGGGGACACAGTAACCCCTGCTTGAGGACTGCGCACCCAGCCTGATAGAGGACTGTCCCCTGCCGGGGGTGGGCACTCTGCCCAGAGGTCTGTGTGCACTGCCCGGGGGAGCGGCCGCCCAGGTCGGTCCGTAGCAGGAGGAGGAGCAGGAAGGAATGGATGCAGGGCGGGCAGTGGGAGCGACTGCTGCCTGAGCGCTTCCTGCCCGAGTCGGGCGGGTCCCACAAAGGGCTTGGTGGTGTGGCCTTCCCGCCGGCAGCCACCGCCATGGCAGGCATCAGCTCCATTGATGCCGTCAAGAAGAAGATCCAGAGCCTACAACAGGTGGCCGACGAGGCGGAGGAGCACGCCGAGCACTTGCAGCGGCAGGCCGATACCGAGCGGCACGCCCGGGAGCGGGTAAGGCGCAGGAAGTGGAGGGCGGGGGGCGTGGCGGGGCGGGAGGTTCTCCGGCAGCTCCCCGGGACGCTCTCACCGGCTCCGACAACACCGCCGGCATCCCTCCCCGCGGGCTGGCCCTGGCCGCCCCCCCTGCCCCATTTGCCGGGCTGTCTGCCTCCGGGTCGGAGTTCAGAGAAGACCTGGAGGAGCTGGAGAGCGCTGCCATTCAGGTACCAAGGAAGAGACCCTGACTCCTGACTGCCTCCTCCAGCTGCCTCCCTCATGGGTCATTAGAGGGAAACTCCGTGGGATGGGGCTCCCCAGGGCTTCTGTTGGCGGGGCACCAGGGAGCAGCCAGCTCTGCTTGGGGTGAGGGACAACCTGGGAAAGGATCCCCTCCCTTGGATGCGTGCTGTGTGCGCGGCTAAAAATCCCACGCCCAGGCTCTTGTCTGGCTTCTGTGAGAAACAGAGCCTACTCCTCTGTTTCTTTTTAGAAGGAATTTTTTCGGGAACAAAGTCAGCAAAGCAAAGCGGCGCCGGGTGTCTAACAGAGTTAGAGCACACTTTGCTCGGGGAGTTTTTGTTTTTTATACAGTCTAGGGTTTACATATTCATACAAATTTAACATATTCATTAGCTCATTTCCATTTTCCACGCCTTTTTAGAGCATGCTCAGTTTCTTTAGGCGGGCCTTTTAATTTCCTTTATCAGGTAAAAACATTTTAGGGTAGTCCTTTAATTTGTTCATCTTCCCAACTTAGCTGGGCTCACACCCTTGGGAGTCACCTGTTATCTGTTCCAACTTCTCTTCTTAGTTGGGCTCACACTCCTGGAGTCTATTATCTTTTTTCAACTTCATTTCTTCTTAGCTGGTCTTACACTCCTGGAGTCTGTTATCCTTTTTTCAACTCCTTTTCTTCTTAGCTGGTCTCGTTCTTCTCGGGTTTTGGATTGGTTATCTAAACTCACACTCTTAATTCCTTTGGGGCCCTTTTTACTTTCAACCTATATTCTTATAACAAAAAGAGGTACATGTCTAACAGAAAATATTCATGTGTCTTAACAAAAAGAGGTATCTATGTGTAAAACATTCACGTGTCTTAACAACAAGAGGTATATATTCAAAAACTTTAACCAGGAAAGCTTACAGGAGTATTCCTATGAAAAAGTCAGCTTAAACAATATTCATATATAAAAAAAAAGTTTTAACAAGGAGCATTTGTATATAAACTAACAGCAGTATTTCTATAACCTATATGTGAAAGCCAAAAAAACCCCTCATTCTCTCATTTTTCACACTTCCAGCAGACTCTGCGGTCCAGGCTGCAGCAGTCACAGAGCCTTTGGCTCTCTAGCATGTCCCTTTGTGGGGACAAGCCACTTCTTCGAGTGGGCCGAAATTTCCACTTTGGCAGTGGGATAGCATTTCCAGGCTGCAGCTTGTTTCTAGTTTGGCTTTTTTATTGTTGTGAGTTACTTGTGAGTTTTTTTCTCTCTTTTTTCCTATGCCCACTCCTTTAACATCCTCACCATATCAGGGGTTGCAGAGCTGGGTGTGGTACCCAGGCTGTTGTCACTTGCAGTGTGTGCAAAGGAAATGGCCCCTTCCTGCAGCCAAAGATTGGGGTCACTGAGTAATGCTGGAGAGTTCATGTTCCCAAGTGTCCTTCCGGGCAGCTCTGACTCACTTTGAGGATGATTCTCGGGGAAAAGAGCTCCTTCTGGGGTGAGGCAGATGCTGCAATCAGAGCATTGTCCTGCCAGGGGCCAGCCCAAACTCTATAGTTTGGCAAGGGATGAGCTCAGTGAGCCCAGAAAGAGGGTGTTCATGGTGTGGAGGTGGCTGTTGTGCCAGCCTTGGAGCTAGTCACCCACCCAGCACGCTGCCAGGCTGACCTGCTTGGACTGGTGCCAATTGTTCTTGTCCCCACCCTGCCAGCTCACCACGGGGACCATAGATGCTCAGCAGGGCAGCCTCCTTGTTTCTTCCACAACCCCTCTGCTTGGCCAATGTCCCTCAGGGCATTCCCAGTTCTGGAGCAGAAGGCTGGCCAGTGTGAGTGCTGCAGCCAGCTATGTCCGCTCTAGCCTGTGAATAAGCAGGAGACATTATCCTCTGGTTGGTGCATGTCTCCCAGCCTCTTGGTGCATGGGGCTTCTCCCCACAGCATGGTCTCATTGCTGCTCATCTCTTTGCATCTGGGGTTTTAACTCCCCATAGCTCTTCTGGAGGGGAGCAGGGCCAGGAGCTGCTGAGGCAGCATTTCATGGTGGTGATGATGGAGCAGGCAGGAGACCTTTACCAAATGGAAAGACTGTGGGGCCAGGTGTCAAAGGGCTATCAGGGACTGTGCTGTGCTCAGCTTTGGGCTACCCCATTGCACAGGGCCAGGGGGTCCCCCCAAAAGAGGCTCCCAGCTTTCTCTGCCACCTCTTTAAACAGGAAATCCACAAGTGGCTCCAATCTCCTTTCATAAGTGAAATTGCACAGGGCATTCCTCCCCATTTACTCACTTCTCTGCAAACCCCAAATAGCATCCCCATGATGGCACAGCTACTTTGGCCACCCTACCCTGGCAAACGTGCTTCGTCCCTCTCCAAGGTGGAAGCTGGAGGTGTGGGGATGTGGTGGAGGGGCTGCATGTGCCAGGCTTGGGTTGCATGGCCAGGAGGAGCCAGCATCAAACAGAGTGCTAGGGATGGAGACAGTCCCATTGTCCCTATAGAAAGGAGATAGGATGCATGCTCCAGACAGGCTTGTTGCACAGTGCCAAGGGGTGTTTTGAATAGTGAATGAAAAAATAACTGCTGAAAATGCTTTTTATATATATAGAAAGAGATATGTCACATAGAGTGACTGAGGGGTTTCTGCTCCCCCAGGCTGAGGCTGAAGTGGCTTCTCTGAATCGCCATATCCAGATGGTGGAGGAGGAGCTGGACCGAGCTCAGGAACGCCTGGCCACTGCCCTGCAGAAGCTGGAGGAGGCTGAGAAGGCAGCTGATGAGAGCAAGAGGTATGAAAAGGAGGGATTTATTACAAGGAATTCAGGGGTTATTTTGCTTAGGAGGACTTTCCTGCCTGGAAGAGGCATTTTTCCCAGAGACAGTTTTAGATGTTTTCTCCTGCATTCCAGAGAAGCTCTCCCTGCTATGAGAAGAAGATAAGTTCTTGCAGACATGTTTGAAGGCCCCCAAGCAGAGGGAACAGGGACGATAAAAGCCCTGAGAAGATCAGGGGGCATGTCTTTCCCCAGGCCTGGTCTTTAACACTGTTAAGTTTAATCTTTAAGTTTTAGTGTTCTCACCTTTGGAAATAAATTTTCCTAAACCCTTCCACTGCATGGCATTTTGGGGGTACCTGCACATAATCTTTCTTCACAGACACAAACCTGGGGTGGCATTGGGGTTAGGTCTGCTGCTTTAATTGTGCACAGGAGCATCCTTGGGGTACCACTAGTGTGAACCTACCACATGAGGTGGCCAATGAGTGCCAGTGTCCCAAGTCTCTGGAGCTGGAGGATGGCAGGGTTAGGGCACAGTGGGTAGGAGGTGCAGGTGCCACTTTGATCCACAGCAGTAACATATTTTGGCTTGGATTTTCCTCAGAGGCATGAAGGTCATCGAAAACAGGGCCATGAAAGATGAGGAGAAGATGGAGCTCCAGGAAATGCAGCTGAAGGAGGCAAAGCACATAGCAGAGGAAGCTGACCACAAATATGAGGAGGTACGTGCCCACACTCACGTACCCCCAGTGCTGATTCCCTGGCAACACCCTGGGCTGCCTCCCCACAGCCCTGTGTTCCAAGCCAGGCCAAGTGCGAGGCTGATGTCTGCCCCTTGCTGCTGTCAACAGGTTGCCCGCAAGCTGGTTGTCCTTGAGGGAGAGCTGGAGCGCTCGGAGGAGAGGGCAGAGGTAGCAGAGAGGTGAGTGGGGCTCCCAGTGGGCAGCGTGAGGAGAACCCATGTGGCCCTTGCCCTGCATCCCTAGAAGTTGGGGATGGCTGTGTGTCTATGTTCCTCCCCAGGAACAGCAGGTTTTGCTTTCGGGGTGGTCTCTGGGCTCACAGGCTGGGAGCAGGGGGATGCCAGCCTGCCAGCAGCACATCCTTGACCCTGTTCTCTGCTGTCCCCCTCCCGGGGTGCCCCTCTTCCACCCCAGCCGAGTGAGACAATTGGAAGAAGAGCTGCGGACCATGGACCAGACTCTCAAATCCCTCATTGCCTCAGAGGAAGAGGTACTGGGGCAGGGATGCAGGACTATCCACAGCAGCCCCCTTCTCTCTGTCACTGTCTCTTGAACTGTGTGAGCCACCTCTCCTCTCTGCACTACTGCCTCTGCCACCAACCTCCCCTTGCCTCCCTCTCTGACAGATGCAGGCTGAGCATGCTCCTCCATCCCTCTGTGCCTGCTCTCCTTGGCAAGGGCTGGTGGGAGTCCGGCTGGCAGTGATGCACAGGGTGTCTGTGCAAGGAGATATGAGGAACAGATAAATAAATGCTTCCACTCGCAGTGGCTCTGCTCCTTCTCTGCCTGCGCTGCCTGAGTTTTCTCCTCCCTCATCTTGTTCTCACTCTTTCCTCCTTCCCTTCCCACTTCTTCTGCTCCTCCCTGTCATCTGCCCCTTGGCCCTGCTCTCCCTCCTGCTGGCCCTGCTTGGGATGTAGTAAATGTGGTGATCTAGAGGAGGAGCTGAAAATTGTCACCAACAACTTGAAGTCCCTGGAGGCCCAGGCTGACAAGGTAGGACCCAGTGGGGCTGCTAGGGCTGGGCAGAGTGCTCAGGGTCTGGGGGTGCTGGGGTCCCCCACTGGAGCGAAATATGGACAGAGATGTCCTGTGAGGCTCATGGCTGCCCCTGTCTCTGCAGTATTCCACTAAGGAGGACAAGTATGAGGAGGAAATCAAGCTTCTAGGGGAAAAACTGAAGGAGGTAAGGGATGTGGGGCTGGGACCCCCAAAAGAGGGGCTGGCACTGAATCAGCACAGGCACGAGTTTGCCATCCCCTGTGTATTTTGACCCTGTTACGCCCATGTCCTCTCCCCCTTCCCCAAATTGCAGCCTTGCAGCATGGCAGATATCTGGGATGCCCTCGTGGGATCCTGATAACCCGGAAAGGGGCCCTGGCCCATCTGAAAGACTGGTGTTTGCATCCCCAGGGAGCACAGTCCCACTGGGGTTGCATCCTGCAGCCCTATGCTGCACTGTGCTCCTGCTCTGCTCGCCTCTGTCCCATGTAGTGTCCTGCTTCCAGGATGTGCTGGTAGGAGCTCATGTCCTGCACACACCAACTTCAGGCCATGTCTGATTTGGAGTGATCCATCTAGTGTTGGTTGCACACACAACCTATGAAGTGTGTGGGCTCCCATGATGCTTTTGGTGGTCAGGACAGATTGGGATAAACAGGAAGCCCAACATGGAGGCACTTTATCCCTTGACTTTCCCAGGGGAGGGCTCATGGGGGGGGATATGGGAGATGCAGATGGGGCAGATTTGGGGTGCAGTGCAGCATGCGCCATCCCTTTTGTGCCCTGCATCTTACCCTCTCTCCCCTGTACTCCCATAGGCTGAGACCCGTGCGGAGTTTGCAGAGCAATCTGTGGCAAAGCTGGAGAAAACTATCGATGATCTAGAAGGTAAAACATCCTCGCTGTCCCTACGACCCTCTTTCCCAGGAAGCACTGACCAAGATGTGCCTCCAGTGGGGCCAGACAGGGCTTGACCAGTGTGGAGGCACAGAGATGCTGAGATCTGTGACTGCCCTCAGGTGGGGAATAAGGCTTTATCCACACCACCTGTGTCTGCATGCTCCTGCTGCCCTTGGCCCCCCACTCACAGCCACTCTCTCTCTATTTGCTGCCTGCTTCCCAACCTTACTCTACTGCCTGCCACTCCCTGCCTGCCTGCAGATGAAGTGTATGCACAGAAGATTAAGTACAAAGCCCTCAGTGAGGAGCTGGATAATGTGCTTAATGACATCACCTCCCTCTGAGCCCCCCACTGGGCACTAGCACCGCACCCCCTCCCCAGCTGCTTGCATGCCTGGCCATCCCACCTCTGTCCTTGCCTGCTTCGTCCCCTCTGTCCTTCCCAGCCCATGCCTGTCCATCATCTCCTTTGGGACAGGAGCCAACCTGGGTTGTTTCCACAATACCTCTCTTTGTGGGGAAACAAGTTGTAGGTGTTATGAGGTGTTTGGTGGGGAAGGGGAACAGCTCCCAGGACCCCCACATGCTGGGTGTTTGGTGCTCATGCAATTGCAGGTTCGTGCCATAGCATTACCTGGTGGGAAACAGAGCTGTGCCCAGGTGTCCTTCACTTCAGGAGCTCCCTCCTTGGCTCCCTGGTAGCACAAGCACCAGGGACTCCACAGCTCTGGCTCTGGGAGAACATCTGCCCCCACATTCCTCCAGCAAAGCCCCCTCGTTCTGCTTGCTGAGCCCAGGGCAGGGGGGGACCTGCACAGAGGAAGTGGCACCTCCACCACCAAAACCGAGAGAGGAGGGCTTAGGCCCCTGGGGGATGGAGGGAGAGTTAGGTTGTGCAGGCAGCCTGACCCCCACCACTCCCTGGCTCTCTGACACAGCTTTCCTCATCTCATGACATCTTCTCTATGACTCTTTTGGCCTGAAATAGCAGGGTTAGACCTGGTCCTGTCCATTTTCTGTCCTCACTCCCAGACATTGCCCACAAGTGGCAGTCTCTCAGCCCTGGCATCATTCCTTCATCACCCTCCCACACCAAAGGGACTAACCCTACCATTCAGCAGTGATCCCTGGCCCTAAATGGGACTGTGATCCTCATTCTCCTTCCTCAGCATTCTACCCTGCCCCACAACTCTGTCCCTGAATCTATGGACCCATGGCCCCCTTCCTGCCCAAAGACTGGCTGCCTCTTCCCGCAGGCCCAGCGCGTGCCCTGTTGCTGGCTGGGCAACAGCAGGGCTTCCAGCAAGGGCTTTGTGGAATGCTGTCTCTTTTCACTAACTCACCTTTCTCTCTTTTCTCTGCTGCACTGATTTCTTGTTTTCTCTAGAACACTCCCAGCAGGAGGCCAAGAAAACCCACATTCTCACTAACAAGCTGCGAGTCATCCTCACCGAACTTAACAACTGAACTTCAAGAACTCCCAGCCCAGCCTCCCACACCCAGGCTGCCAGCTCCATTCCATGCCTTCAGCCAGTCTGGCTTGAGGATGGGAGTGCCTCCGCACTCCCTGCTGGAGTTAGGAAGTGCATTGGAGCCTCGGCTTATTCCCCTGGGGGTAACTGCCCTGCTTGGGGGGGATGGGGAGTCCTCTGCAGCTGATCAGTTTTCCTTGGGAGAGAAACGAGGGGTTTTGTGATGTCCTGGGACACCTGCAGAGTGATGGCTGCTCCCAGCATCAGTCTCACCCTGCCAGGGAAGGATGAGGTGGCTTGTATTGCCGCCTTCCTCCTCTTGTCCCAGAGGTTGGCAGCCAGCCTCTTCCCCCTCACTTTGATCACCCCAGACTATGCATAGAGGATCCCCTGGGAGTGGAGTCCCTGCACAGTACTGCGAGGGCCGGGACAGGAGCTGGGGACCTGGTAGCATCCGTTGCCCCAAACCTGAAATAGGGAAACGCCTGGCCAGGAGCTCTGTGAGACAAGGCTGGGTGGGCAGAGCTCTCATACCATCCCCATCTACAGAGGGAAGGAGAATGCTGTTTGGAAGCGAGCGCAAGAAGAGGCTGCCTTGGCAGCAGATTGTCCAGCAGAGCTCATCCTTGAAGCCTTGTTAGCTCTGCTTCTCTCTCTGCTGTTCTCTCTGCTCACCTTCCCAGGCTGCTGTCTCACTTTCTTCTTCACAGAGCACTTCTGGGTCATGCAGTAGGCACTGGCTCTCCACTTTTGCTGGCTAGGAGTTTGTCTGTGAGCCCACAGCCAAATGGTGGTGATGCCAGGGCAGAACGTGCTGTGGGCAGAGCAGGGAGATGGGACTGTACTGGTGGTTGGCTGGGGAAGGAGTATCTATCAGTGTTATCCATGCTGTGGAGGGCCTGGCTGTGAGCAACGAGGTGCCATGGGAGGATGGAAATGCCAAAGAGTGGGGACTGTCTGCCCTGAATGACTGGCCCGGCTGACCTGGCTGCCTTGGTAGATTCCAGAGTGGCTAGACATCCTTGCCAGTGGTGGGGCTGCTTGTGCAGACTCTGCTCCACAGGGACAGCCTGTGTGGCTGGAGGCTGGTGCCATACTGAAATGTCTGTGTGTGTGTCTGTGCTTGGTGTGGTGTGTGTGGTCTGGCTGTGTCCCTTGTGTTCACAGAGAGTCTGGCCAGTGCCAAAGAGGAGAACGTGGGCATCCACCAGGTCCTGGACCAGACCTTGTTGGAGCTGAACAACCTCTGAGCTGCCCTGGGGAGCCCCTGTCCCTCTTCCCTACCCCACATGTGCACCCCACTGGCATGCTCAGAATGTCATCAGCTGAACTGCATCTTGGTCAAATCCATGCACCCATTGAGAAGTGAAGCCCTGCAGCCTTACGCCATGGATCAGGGGTGTCTTGTCTCTGCACAGCCTGACTGGCTCTGTCCTGTCTTCATGTCCA
>WEIV01016666.1:30843-42940 GCA_013390005.1 Calyptomena viridis | reverse complement strand
GGGCACGGGGGGATCGGGAAGGAGTGGGGGTTCGAGGCCTGGAAGGGGGGTTTGGGGGAATCACGGGGGTATCAGGAAGGAAGGGTGGTCGGTACCGAGTAAAGCGGCACTGCGGAGGTCACGGGGGGGGAGGGAACCGGTACCGGGGAAAGGGGGGTTTGAGGGGTCACGAAAGATGGGGGTCGAGACTCGGGAAAGGGGCTGGAGTGGATCACGAGGGGCTCAGGAATGGGCGAGTTGGGGTGGGGGGATTGTGGGTCCCGGTGAGGGGTCGGTACTGGAGTAAAGCGTGGCTGGGGAAGAAGAGAATTACCGGGGGGGCCCATAATTTGAGAGGGTCGATATTTGGTGGGTGGACTCTCCGGGGATGGGGGGCCGCTAGGAGAAGGTTCACCTGGGTCGGTCCAGGTTAAAGGGGGTCCCCAGGGACCATCTCAGTACCGGAGGGGTTTTGGGGGTGGTCACTTGGGTCGGTACCGGAGAGGGGATGGGGACCCCCCCCAGTAACGGCACCAGACCCCCGGTAGTTCCGGGACCCCCGGGAACATCCCGGTTTTGGGCACCCCCCGGTCCCGGAGCCGCCACCACCCCGTTATTTACGAGTCGGGGTCAGATTTGGAGTCACCGGGGTCGCCCCACCGGGGTGGAGGTCGGTCCGGGATCTTCAAAAGTTCCCCGGAACCCGTCCGAGCCTCAGGACCAGGAGGGAGAGACCGGGATGAGCCGAAGCCGGTGCCACCGATCCCATCCCGAACCCTGAGATGCCGCGAATTTTGGGGGCTTCAGGAGCTTGGTGGGGCAGACGGCGGATTCGGACGCGCTTCCTGCGGCCGGGGGGGGGACCGGGAATGGCACTGGGAATGGCGCTGGCAGCGACCGGTGGTGGCCTTCCTGTCCCTTCCATTGTGCTCCAACAATCCCGGGATGAGCCTGACCTCGGCTGGTTTAGATGTGGAGTGTGTCAGGATTAACCTGAGCCCGGCTGGTTTGGGCCCAAAATGGGTCGAGATTAACCTGATTCCATCTGATTTGGACCCAAAACAGATCGGCTGATTTGGACCGACATTGAATTGGGACTAACCCGATCCCTGATGTCACGAATCAGGTTGGGATTAACCCAATCCTGGCTGTTTTGAACCCAAAACGTGTCAGGATGAACCCAATTCCAGCTCATCTGGACCCAAAACGGTTCGGGATTTACCTGATCCCAGTTGATTTAGACCCAGACCGGGCAGGTCCTGTCTCCCAGCCGGGATCCCCCACCCCGGGGAGATCCCAATCCTACTGTTTGTCACCCAAATCCACCCAACACCCATAAAATCCTCTTCCCTCCTCCCCGAGCTTCTCCAGCCAAGGCTCCCACGGCATTCCCAGCCCCCAAACGCCCCCTTTCCCCCCTAAATCCCGATTTTTCCGCCCGATTTCGCTTGGCAGTGGCTTGGGGAGCAAAGGTGACGCAGGAGGGTGGAGGACGAGGCCATTCCCGGTCACATTTCCTCTTGGAATGAGTCACCGAGGCTGAAACTGGGATTTAGGGGGGTCCCAGCTGGGTCCTCATGCTCCGAGGACGCGACAAGGGGGTGACATGGAGGGTGTCCCTGTGTTTGTCTACCCGGAGCTCAGGGAATTGCGACATTCCCGGCCGGTTTCCTGCGAAACTGGGCAGAAACTGGGCAGGGCGGGAGGTGCCCTGACGGGATTTTCCGGCTCCCGGCGCTGGGAGCGGGGATTGGCCCCGTGGCCTCCTGACCCTGCCGGATCCCGCTGGGATCGCTCATCCAGGATTTCCCTCGGCAGCGGCGTTGGTGGGAGCCCAGGTGACCTCGGAAAACAAGGAAGTGCCGGAGCACAAACGTGAGCGACTGGAATGTCCCCCCAATCCGTGCCCCCATCCCATTATCCTGTGGGACTGGGGACAAACAGGGATCCATCCCGTGTCCTGGGGTGGGCTTTCTGCATGGGGAAGCTCGGGAGAGGTTGGGTTTGGAGTGATCCAGGTCGGGGGGGCGGTCCAGGTATGGGATGATCCCAGTTTGAGGTGATCCTGGATTGGGGTGATCCCACTTTAGGGATGATCCCATTGTGCGGTGATCCCAGTTTAGGGATGATCGCATTGTGGGGTGACCCCAGTTTTGGGTGATCCCAGTTTGGGGATGATTCCGGTGTGGGACAATCCCATAGTAGGGTGGCCCTAGTTTTGGATGATCCCATTATGGGGTGATCCCGGTGTGGCCCATCTCTGTCCCACAGCCGTGGACATCCCGTGCTCCGCGTACCGCTCCGGCTGGAGCAACCCCCGCATCGAGTGGAAATTCCAGAAAGGCTCCTCCCTGGTGCTCTTCTACTACGGAGGGGATCTCACAGGTACGGGGTGGGGGGTCCCCGGGGCATCCCCGAGGGTCCCTCAGGATGGATCCCAGCTCCGTGTGCCCCCAGAACCGTATCGGAACCGCGTCCAGTTCTCCCCAACTTCCATCCACTTTGAGTCGGTGACGCGGGAAGACAGTGGGAAGTACATCTGTGAGGTGGTGGTGGGGGACGGGAGCCACATCGCCAAGTCCGAGGTCACCCTCACTGTCCAAGGTGGGTTCCTTCCCTCCCCTGTCTTCCCTTTGCCTTTCTTCACTGTCCCTGTGGGTTGGCCACTGTCCCCATGGGATGGAATGCACACTCTCCCTATGGGATGGCCGCTGTCCCCATTGCCTGGGGAGGTGGCAGCCACTGTCCTTGTCCCACAGTTCCCCCCGGGAAGCCGCTAGCCCACGTACCCAGCTCAGCCACCATCGGCTCCCGGGCTGTGCTCCGCTGCTCCGAGGGCCAGGGCCCCCCCCCCCCCACCTTCCGCTGGTACAAGGACGGGACGGTGTTGCCCCAGGATCCCAAATCCAGCCTCACCTTCCGCAACTCCTCCTACAGCCTGGACCCCCAAACTGGAGAGCTGGTCAGCAGGGGGGGACATTCTCTCCTTTCCCTCTTTTTCCACCCTTTCTCTCCTTTTTCCACCCCTTTTCCACCCTTCTCCCCCTTTTTCCTCCTTTTCCCCCCTTTTTTCCACTTTCTCCTCCCTTCTCCCAAGTACCTCCCACCTTCCCTCCCCTTTTCCCCTCTCCCAACCTTTCTCCNCCCCAGTTTCCCCACACTTTCCCCCCACTTTTTCCCACCTTTTCCCTCATTCCAGATCTTTGAGCCCGTTGGTGGCTCAGACACGGGGGATTATCACTGCGAGGCCTCAAACAACGTGGGATCCCCCCAGAAATCCGATGTTTTCCGCATGGAAGCCAGTAAGGATCCTGATCCCGCCCCATTCCCAGCCAGCTTCACCCTTTTCCAGTCACTTTTCCAGGCTCTGTCAGTGGTTTTGAGGTTCCACTGCCCATTACTCCCGCCATCATTCATTATGTTAATGAGTGTGGTCTCCCGGGATAGCGGGAATGCTGCCCTTGGGAATGATAAACCTCACCCACACAGCCTGATCCTGCTTGGGATTAGATCCAGGCTCCATCCCAGCCCCACTCAGAGCCAGGAATCCGGGAATTCCCCCCTCCCTGCTGGGATTCCCCATTTCAGGCTGGATCCAACCTTGATCCCAGCCCTGTTTGGAGCCAGGAATCCCGGAATTCCCACCAAGACCTCCCTCCCTGCCGGGATCCACCTCCTCCAGCTGGATCCCACCTCAATCCCAACCCAATTTGGAGCGGGAATCCCTGCACTCCCACTGGGACACCCCTCCTTCCTGAGATCCACCCCCTCTCTGGATGGATCCAGCCTTGATCCCAGCCCTCTTTGCAGTCGGAAGTCTCAGAATTCCCACTGGGACGCCCCTCCCTGCAGGGTTCCATCCCACCTCCGACTGAATCCATCACTCTCCAGTTTCATCCCACCTCCATCCCAGCCCTTTTTGGAGCCGAGAACCTCAGAATTCCCTGCCCTGTGGTGGGATTCTCCCCTTCGACTGGATCCCACCTTGATCCCAGCCCTATTTGGAGCCAGGAATCCCGGAATTCCCACTGGGACCCCCCTCCCTGCTGAGTTCCCCCCCTCTCCAGCTGAATCCATGACTCTCCAGCTTCATCCAGCTTGGATCCCAGTTGTTTTTGGAGACAGGAATCCCAGAATTCCACCAGGACACCCCTCCCTGCCAGCATCCATCCCCTCCATCTGCATCCAATCTCCATCCCAGCCCTGTTTGGAGCGAGGAATTCCAGAATTCCCACTGGGACCACCCTCCCTGCTGGGACCATCCATCCCCTACTCCATCTCATCCCAACCCTGTTTGGAGCCAGGAATCCCGGGATCCCCTTCTCCCTCTGTGCCAGGCTCCCCTCCTCATGCCTGGATCCTGCCAGGATCCTTCCCAATCCCGTTTTTTCCAGGTGAGGTGAACGTGGGCGGGATCGTGGCTGCTGTGGTGCTGCTCCTGCTGGTCCTGGCGCTTGCAGCCTTTGGCCTCTGGTTTGCCCACAGCCGCGGCTACTTCAGCAGTGAGTGACCCCCCTGCTGTCCCCAATGTCCCCAAGGTGTCCCCTCCTCACCATCACCCCCCTTCCCACCCCTCTGAGCCCTAATACCGCTTTTTTTCCTTTATTCCAGGGAAAACGGAGTAAGTGACATCGGACTCGCCTCCTCCTCCTCTGGGTGGTCCCAATCTCCTCCCCCCTGGTGTCCCCTAGATGTCCTGTGCGTGTCACCTTGGTCCCCTGGGGTGTCCCCAGGTGGGGACGCAAATGCGGGGACACATCCTGATCCGTTTTTCCTGCAGTTCTGTTGGGAAGAAGGTGATTTACAGCCAACCCTCACGGCGCAGTGAGGTGGGTGTGGGGACACAGGGACAGGGAGACACAGGGATATGTCATCTCTCAGGGGACACCACGGCTTTGCAGGGGTTGCCCCTGGTGTCCCCGGAGTCCCCTCGGTGCTGGCCTGGGGGAGAGTCCTTGGGGATAGAGCGAGGGATGGGGCTCCACATGTTCCCAATAATGTCCCAATGTCCCCATTAANGCTTGAGGAGACATTGGGGGGGTCTCTGGGGACATTGGGGGACTCTAGGGCTCAAGCAGACCCTGGGAGACATTTGGGGGGGTGGTCCCTCATGATGCTTGGGGGACCCTGGGGACACTGGGGGGACTCTGGNTTAATGTCCCCTGTGCCCCATGGGAACAGTAATATTGTCCCCACTGATGTCCCCCGTGTCCCCATTAATGTCCCCATGACCCCGTTGATGTCCCTATTGATGTCCGTGTGTCCCCATTAATGTCCCTGTTAATGTCCCCCATGTCCCCATTGATGTCCCCATGTTCCCATTAGTGTCCCTGTGCCCCATTAGTGTTCCCATTAATGTCCCCTGTGCCCCATGGGGTCAGTGGTGAAGGGAGTCCCCATGTCCCCATTGATGCCCCCACTGATGTCCCCCATGTCTCCATTCATGTCCCCATGTCCCTATTGAGGCCCCAGTTTCCCCACTGATGTCCCAGTGTCCCCATTGATGTCCCTATTAACATCCCCCATGTCCTGGCGTCCCCATTAAGGTCCCCATGAATGTCCCAGTGTCCCCATTAATGTCCTCATGTCCCTGTTAACATCCCCCCATGTCCCAGTGTCCTCATTAATGCCCCATGGGTGTCCCCATGTCCCATTAAATGGCCCCATAGCCCGATGTCCCCATTAATGTCCCCATGGGTGTCCCCTCAGTGTCCCTGTGAATGTCCCCATGTCCCCCCAAACACTTTGCTGTCCCCACAGGGCGAGTTCAAACAAACCTCCTCATTCCTGGTGTGAAGCCGCCGCCTCCCTCCCTGTACAGTTTTCTCAGTTCCTGGAATTCCCGCAGGATTTACCTATTATTTTTTTTAAGCTTCACTTGGTGCCTTCACAGCCACTGCCACTGGATTTTGGGGGGGAGTGCCCCTCCCTTTGTGTCCTTCCCCGTTTGTGTGCCCCCCTTTTGTCCCTCCCTTTGTCTCCCTTTGTTCCCCCCCAGTCCCCCCCCAGTCCCCCTTCATCCCCTGTGTTCCCCCTTTGTGTCCCAACTTTGTGTCCCCCCTTTGTCCCCCATTATCCCCCCTTTTCATGTGTCCCCCCCTTGTTCCCCCTCTCCATGGNGGACATTGATGGGAGGGTCCCTGATGATGCTGGGGGACCCTGAGGGCCATTTGGGACCCCTGAGGACATTGGGAGGAGGGTCCTTGGTGACACTGGAGGGACCACTAGGGACATTGGGGGGGTCCCTGCAGGACATTGGGGGGTCCCCTGGGGACAGTGGGGGGGACCCTGGGGAGCTGTGGGGAGTATTCGGGGGTCTCTGGGGACATTGAGGACCCCCAGGGGACACCAGCTTCCCCTGGCATGACAGCATCAGCCCCCTCCCCACCATCGACATCTTTATTTAGTACCTGCCCCCCCTGGTCTCCCCATACTGAGTTCAAGCCCCCCTCCATACAAAGTGAGAGGGTGGGGGGCAGTTCCAGGGCATCCGGGGGGGGTCTTTCCTCATTATTTACATCTTTAATTAGTGGCTCTATGTGACGCTCAGTTGTGGCCTCGTTAATTAATCACAATGTCTACGTTAAACAGCAGCCATGGGTGGGGGGAGGGGACACGATTATCAGTGACAACCCCGGGGGGGGGACCCCCCAACCCCACCCAGAGTGGGAGAGGGGCAGCACAGGGAGGGAGTCCAGCGGTTGGGGGGTTGGGGGGGATCTCCTGCCTCAGTTTCCCTGATGGAGGGTGGAAGGAGCCTGGAGGGGAGGAGGATGTGACCCCCTCCCCGGGCTGGTGACACCTCCAGGGGTTGGTGGCACCTTGGAACTGGTGACACACTGGGCTGCTTCCAGGGTTGGTGACATCTCCAGGGGTTGGTGGCACCTTCAGACATTGGTGACATCTCCAACCTCAGTGGCACTTTGGCATTGATGGTACTTCCAGGCTTTGGTGGCACCTCCAAGGCTGGTGACACCTCAGGGCTGGTGACACCTCCGGGCTGGTGACACCTCCAGGTATTGGTGGCACTTCCAGGGGTTGGTGGCACCTTGGAACTGGTGACACACTGGGGGACTTGTGGCACCTCCGGGGACTGGTGGCATCTTAGGGCTGGTGACAGTTCCAGGCATTGGTGGCACTTCCAGGCAGTGGTGGCACCTCCAGGGCTTGGTGGCACCTGCAGGTGTTTGTGTCACATCTAGATGTTGGTGACACTCTGAGGTTGGTGTCACCTCCAGCCATTGATGTCACCTCCAGCCATCGATGTCACCTCCACCCATTGGTGTCACACCTCCAGCAATCAGTGTAATCCCAGGGCTGGTGTCACCTCTAGCCATTGGTGTCACCTCTGGCCCTCAGTGTCACCTCCAGCCATCAGTCCACCTCCAACTGTACATGTCACCTCCATCCATTTATGTCACTCTCAGCCATCAGTGTCACCCTGTGGCCGGAGTCACCTCCAGCCATTTTTATCACTTCCATCTCTCAGTGCCACCTCCATCCATTGATGTTGCCCCCAGCACTCAATGTCACTCCATGGCTGGTGTCGCCTCCATCCATTTATGTCACCTCCATCCATCAATGTCACCTCCATCCACTTATGTCACCTCCAGCCCTCGGTGTCACCCAGGGGCCAGTGTCACCTCCGGCTCTCAGTGCTACCTCCATCCATCAGTGCCACCTCCACCCCTTCCCCACCCTCCCCTTCCCTGCTTACACATTACTGATCCGAACACTCACTGGAGCCCCCTCCCCTTCCCTCCCCACCTCCCTCAGCGCCTCCTCCAGCTTCACCTTCTCAGGGTCCCCTCGCAGCCGTGTGGCCTCGCTGTGGCACCGTGGCGGTGCCACCTTCACCACACGGTCGAAGAGGCTGAAATCGGCCACGTACTTGCCACTGGCTGACAGTGAGATGGCCGGTGTGAACTCATAGCCCCATAGGATCTCCTCGGGCAGGTAGGATGTGCGCACCTGGCAGGTGGCACTGGTCGACTCCACGGTGCCACTCAGGATCACCACGAGCTCAAAGTCCCCATCCCCAGAGCGCAGGGACACATCCCGCAGCGGGCTGGCCTCATCCACCACGTGGTAGAAGGTGAGGGGCAGGATGAGGAAGGGGCTATCGGATGACGTGTCCACCTGGAAGTCCACGTTGAGCTGGTTGAGGCGGACGCTCTCGCCCTCCTTGGTGAGGTGAGTCTGGAGCAGCTTCCCAGTGACCTGGCACCCGATGAGGAGGCTCTTCCTCATGTTGGCCACGCGGATCATCAGGCAAGTCTTCCCGTCGTGTTGAGCAACCACAGCGTTTTGGCTGAACTTGATGGTCTCAGCGCGTTTCTTGGGTCGCGCAATTTTGGCGAGGAAGGTGCCGGTGATGAAGATTTCCAGGATGGTGGTGAGCACCAGCTGGGCGATGAGGAGGACAATGGCCAGTGGGCATTCCTCGCTGATGTAGCGGAAGCCATAGCCGATGGTGGTTTGGGATTCCAGGGAGAACAGGAAGGCGCCAGTGAGGGTATGGACCTGCAAAGGGAGTGGTAAAAAGGGGGTTGGAAAGGGACAGGATGGAAGGATGAAAGGATGGGGGTCCTGCTGATGACGTTGTTGTTGGGGGAAGGTGTGGGTGGTCCTTTGTGTCACTGTCATGGACATCCTGCCACTGTGGTGGGCAACAAGGGGGGGGCACAGATGCTGTTTTTGTCACTGCCGTGGTCACCATGGGGGTCCCGAGGATGTCCTGCCATTGCCACGACCACCATGGGGGTCCCGGGGGGGCCCTGTCATTGCCATGGCCACCACGGTGGGCACAGGCACCCCTTTCTCACCACCACAGCCACCTCAGGGGTCCTGAAAGGGTTCTGCCACTGCCACCATCATAGGGGTCCCAGGGGTGTCCTGCCACTGCCATCAGGTGGGGCACAGGCACCTCCTTTGTCACTGCCATGACCACCTTGGGGGTCCTGGGTGGTCCTGACACTGCCACTGCCACGAGGGTCCCAGGGGGGTCCTGTCACTGCTGTGAACAGCATGGGGTGGACAGGGACCATTGTTGTCATTGCCATGGCCACCTTGGGAGTACCAGGGGGGTCCCATCACTGCCATGGCCACCACTGCAGTCCTGGGGGGTTCCTGCCACCCTCACCACCACGAGGGTTCCACAGGGGTCCTGCCACTCCCACCACCTTGGGGGTCCTGGGGAGGTCCTACTACCACCATCCCCACCACCACCAGAGTCCTGGAGGGTCCTGTCACCCAACCGCCACCAGAGTCCTAGGGGTGCCCTACCACCCATCCACCATCACGGGGGTCCCAGAGGCATCCTGCCACTGCCACCATGGGAGTCCTGGGGGGATTCTGCCACTGCCACCCCCACCACAAGTGTTCCACGTGGGTCCTACCCCCCATCCACCACCACAGGGTCCCGGCTGGCATCCTCCCACACCACCCCCACCGGGGGGGTCCCACTGCGGGTGTGTGGGGGGCTGTCCCCGCCGATCACCTGCATGACACAGGGCGTGTGGTTGGAGGGCGGGTCAAACTCCAGCAGGTCCCCGTGGGCCACGGCCACCAGGTACCAGACAACACCGAAGGCAAACCAGGTGCCGGCAAAGGTGGCGGAGAAGAGGAGCAGCTTGTAGCGCCACTGCATGTCGATGAAGGTGGTCCACAGGTCCTTGAGGTACAGGAAGCGCTTGTCTGAGATGTGCTCCATGCGCACGTTGCTCCGCCCATCCTTGGTGAGCACCCGGCGCCGCCGCAGCCCCGGCCCCATCAGCGGGCGGCTGTCGGTCTGCGTGGTCTGGCTGTAGAACACCTTGGTGGAGGACGTCATCTGGGGAGGGGGATATGGGGGCAAAGGTGAGGGGTAGAGGGTGCTGTGGGGGGATATGCAGGAGGAAAGTGGAGGGTGCATGGCATTTTCTGTGGGGACAGGTGAGTGCAAGGTGGGTATGGGGGTGTAGGATGTAATTGGGAGACAGGTGACAGTGGAAGATGTCATTGGGGGGCAGGTAAGGAGTGGAGGATGTCATCTGGGGAGGGGATATGGGGTGGGCAAAGGTGAGGGGTGGAGGGTGTTGTCTGAAGGGATATGGGGGGGACAGGTAAGGGTGAGGTGGGTGAGGGAGTGTAGGATGTCATTGGGAGACAGGTGACACAGTGAGGGTGTCGTTGAGGGGACAGGTGAGGGGTGGAGGGTGTTGTCTGGGGGGGACACAGAGGCTGAGGCCCAGCAGACTCATCTCACATCAGGGGTCATGGGGGGATCATGGGAGGACCCCAGTCCAACCACAGAGACCTGAGGGACTCATAGCACTCCAGTGAGGGGGCTGTCACTGCTACCCCTGCAGCCTCCATCCATCCCTGTGTCCCTCCATCTGACCCCATATCCTTCCATCCATCCCTGTATCCCTCCATCCATCCCTGCATCCACTCATCCCCATATCCCTCTGTCCAGCCCTTTATCCCTCTGTCCATCCATCCATCCATCCATCCATCCATCCATCCATCCATCCATCCATCCATCCATCCCTGTATCACTCCATCCCGGTATCCCTCCTTCCACCCCCACATCTCTCCCTCCTCCCACGTGCTCCCCTCATTCCCAAATCCCTCCATCCCCTCTCCGTGCCCTCCCCTGCCTCCCCGTCCCTTGGCAGCTCCGGTGGCCGGGAGGAAAAGGAAGGGGATGAATGGGAGGTGACAGGGACAAATGGCCGGTGGCAACGCCAGGCGCCTTCCCGATGTCCCCGTGTCCCCGTGTCCCCATCCCAAAAAAGGCCCTTTCAGCCCCCGCCAGGCTCTGGCCCCGCCACCGTTTCCGCCACGGAAGGGCAGCGAGCCGGGGACACGGGGACACCAGGGGGTGGCGGCACCGTGGGGGGTCTGCTTGGAGCCGGCCAAAGCCGGGGGGACACGGGTGGCACTGCCACTGTCACTGTGCTGCCTGTGCCCGGCTCCTGGAGGGGACGGTGGCATCGGGAGACAGGGGGACAAAGGAGACACGGAGCTGCCCGTTCTCCAGAGGGGCTGCTGAGGGGCCCCAGAGACACCGTGTCCCCAGAGCCTCTTGTGTCCCCAGAGCCACAATGTCCCCCAGAGCCCCCTATGTCCCCAGAGCCACCGTGTCCCCAAAGCCACAGCACGTCCTAGAGCTTCTGGGGGTTCCCAGAGCCCCCTCGTGTCTCTGGAGCCACCATGTCCCCCAAGAGCCCCCCATGTTCTCAGAGCCACTGTGTCTCCTCAGAGCGTCTCATGTTCCCAAAGTCACTGCGTGACTCTTGGGGGTCTCTGTGCACCTCAGGGTCCCCTGCACCCCTTAAGGGGGGCCCTGATCCCCTTCTTTGGTGTCCTGGCCCCCCTCTTTGATGCCCTCACTCCCCTGTCTGGGGTCCCCACTCCCCTCTTTGGGGGTCTCTGCACACACCAGGGTCCCCTTCAACTCTCCAGGGGGGTCCCTATCCCCCTTCTTGAGGTCCTCACTCCCCTTTAGGTTCCTCACCCCCCCACTTTGGGGGTCTCTCCCATCTAGGAGGGGTCCCTACCCTCCTCTTTAACACCCCAACACCCTTCTTTTGAATCCTGACTCCCTTCTTTACCTCCCCAACCCTCGCTTCGCCTTCCCCGCCTCCACCCCCTTATTTTTAGGGTCACCGCCTCCCATAACGGCCCCGCGTGCCCCCCGTGCCCCCCGGCCGCGCTCCGGTGGCAGGACACGGCTCGGGACAAGCCGGCGCTTGTTCCCGGTGCCCGCGGCGGATCCAGTTACCCATTAACCCCCCCTGAACCCTCCCCACCTCTCTGCCTCAGTTCACTCCCCCCAGGGGGCTTCTGGACACTTTGGGGGCCACCAGAAGGGTCCGGCCCCACACTTTTTGAGGCGAGGGGGTGCCCAGAGACACGTCCCCTTCTCCCCGTCCCGCTGACACCGCCAGCCCGGGCACCGATCCCGGTGCCAGGCGTGACCGGGCGTCCTGCCAGCCGCCCCCCCACTCCCCGCACCACCCCAAAAACTGGGGCGCTGGGCTGTGCCTTACTGGGAGAACTGGGAAATGGGGTCACAAGCCCCCAGCCCCGTAGCGAGGACCTAAATTGGGGTGCAGAGTGTGTGAGGTGGGGG
>WEIV01016665.1:83860-172233 GCA_013390005.1 Calyptomena viridis | reverse complement strand
ATCTTGAACAGAGAATTTGAAGAGAGAAAGTAACAGTGTATACATTCACACTTCCTCTTTGCTGAATAAAAGTATGTCTTATATTATTTCTGTTTTTACAAGAAATTATGTTTGTGACATAGTCAGTAAGCAAATATGGTTGAAAGATCACCTCGAACACAATTAAGGCATAACTAGTTATAACCAGCAGCATAAAATTCTTTAAAGACCACAAAAAAAATCAACCAAATTCTAATACTTTTCCATTATGTTATTGATATAAATATACGGGAGTTTTTGTATCCCTCTCCTTTCTGAATCTTGTTACATGGTAATTCAACACATTGTCTCTAAAATTCTAAAGTGTTTTAAGCTTTATTTTTCTCATAGGAAATACCAAAGAAACTGCTGAGTAAGTTGTGAGCTACTGACAGACAACACTTCTTGCTGCTAAGGTATGGTTCAGTTTCCTAAATATCTGAATATTCTTGGTCTGTTTTTTTGTTTCCAAGCCTTTTATTTAAAAGTGCAGTTTTAAATTTTGATGCTGGTGGATTTGTCGTCATAAACATTCAATAATATACAATAGTTCATTATCTTTATATAGATCCTCATTCTACCTATCCATTATTTCCTTCATATAGTTTGCATCCCACCTATTTTGATAATAACCAGTTTTGCAGTTTAAAAATCTAGCAGAAGAGAACTGTAAACTTTTAGCATATTGCCTTTTATACTTCTTTTCTGCTCCTATGATTCCTGACATACACAGTGGATCTTCTATTTTTTTCTTGACTATACAAGTTTAGAATTCATTTAGCTTTGATTTATCCACTGGTTTTTGTTCTTTTCCATCATCAGTCATTTTTAACATTTTATTTTTGATTCAGTTTTCTTTGTTGACTCTCTGTAATGTTCATAGCCACCTCCATAAGGCTACCTTAGTAACCTTGAAAGTGTTTGTTACTTGGTCCTCATTCAATATCGGCAGTGGTTTAAAATTGTTGTTTTTCCACTTTTTGATTTATGCTCAATAAAATTGAATGTCCTTCACAATTTTATTATTCAGGCACTCAGTAACAGAAGATCTTTCTTTGGTTCTTCAATAACAGTATGTTTTGATTATTGGGATTATTAGATTATACCAGGAACATTGACGAACTCATCTCTTAGTGGGCACACCATTTTTCTGATAATTTAAAAATATATTGTGTAATGCTGGTCCTAGCACAGACCAGTAAGAATGGATCTGTAGAAAAATGATTCATGCTAAAGATGTGATACTAATGGTATACAATTCAAATGGTTTTATATTTGGGACTAGCTCTAGTCTAGTCTGAAAGCCTTTGTAGATGAAGTACAGTAGATAAAATAAATAGTTGTATGCACTTCAAGACCACTCCATGACACAAAGAAAAGAAATTTTATTAAAAAAAGTTTAATCTTTCTCTGCACCAAAAATGCACTTTGGAGTACTCCCTCATGAGGAGTGTTAGTGTAACACTAATAATTTATCTATCTTTTTAAACAGTTTACAGTAGGCAGAGGAATTTCCCTTTTTATCTTATGAACAAGTCAGCTTCTTTATGATCCTTCAGTGAAGGACAGTATCAATATGCAATAAATCAATGTTGGANCAAACAACTAAAGAGTATCTCGAGAAATCAATGAGGAACTCTTGCCCTAGGACACACTAACTACTTGAAACAACTTGAGTGGATTTGTGAGGTTTGATTGTCATCTTCATATTCTTCCTTGATTTATCTATAAATTGGTACATTCTTGAACTTTATTCTTCTTTAATACCTGATATTTACCTTGAGCCATTCAAATGGAAGCTGCTGTCTTATTTGATTGACTTCACATTTTTAGCACCAAAGCTGAAATATTTAATAGTTTAAACATGTCAATTATTAACTCTGTGATGTCATATTTAAGTTGCTCCAGAATTTTGTGATGAATCCATGTTATTTGTCTTACAAAAGACAAGAAATTCGTCCTACCATAACATTTCCTCTTATAACAACTTCAAAGAAAAAGAATATGTGTGCTTCTGTTAGCCCCACTTCTTGTTTTGGCAGTTTGTGGCCAATGTAGTTCAAATGACTCAACCTTTTAGTACAGATGGTATCCTCTTTCTGTCTAAATTCCCGATCAGAGTGGAATGGAAATCATGATTTGGTTTGGAGTGAGTTTTTTTGTTTGTTTATTTGTCTGTTTGTTTTCTTTCTTATTTTTAATTACAACATAAGATTCTTCTCTTCCCATAACTGATATGAAACACAAGGTCTTGATTATCTTTTCCAGAGATATGAGACTTTCACACAGAACCTAGTTCAAAATGTTTTCAGTGAATCCTGAGAAAGAACGGATTATAAATAAGGAGTTTATTATAATCGTCTATATTCAAATATTATGATACAAAGACCACTTATTCTCCAGAGGATTAACAATCTTAAACACAGACAAAAACATGCCAGATGTATGAGACTTTCTTGATTTTTTTTATGAGGTCTACGGTACAACAAGAATTTCATCTGGACAAGTTGTGTTCCATCTGGTTATGCTAATATGTATTTCATGGAGTAAATCTTACCTTGTTATCAAATATTTATCTGATGTTAGTGAAGCTTATGCAGAGTCAAATTAAAATTGTATTTTGCAAAGTTATTCATACGATACAGAGTTGATGTTGCCTCTATTGCTGTTCATCTCTTCACTATTCATTGAGTGAAGAAAAATTTATTGCAGGTCATATGGAAAGAGTATGTTTATTACACCTTGGCTTTAAGTCGTTAACCTGCCTGTATTATAGTTCCACAGTATATTTTTTGCACAAGATTTTAGTACATCGCAATCATTTTTTATTTGTCTATACAGACGAATGTGAGCAGTATTTTCTACACTTAGTTGACATAAATGAACCATATTTACAATATCACAATGTCTTTTTATGTGTGGAATACAGACTACTATCATATTTATTTATCTTTCATCTTCTTCTGATCATAGAGATTTATTATTTTCAGATTAACTTCCAGTAGTTATTTTTCGTTTGCCTCTATCTTATAGCTTTTATAAAACACCAGTGAATTTATATCATCAGTGACAGACTTAATGTCATCATCAAAGTAAAGGCAAAGCTGAGTCACCTATCATCCTTCCAACTGTAAAGTTCCTTTATTCATTTCCTCCCTTTTTTTTTTTATTTTAAATCTTCTATTTACCTGCCTTACAGATACTTTATCCCCAGTGCCACCATATTCTTTCTTACTATATACACTTACTATATAATTATTATTATGTGTTGTCCATATCCCTCCTTCTGATACTATCACTAAGTAACCTAATTCATTTAAAATACTACTTTACAATTCTAAACAGAGATTTTTCAAAATCCATGCCACCTATTGGGAAATATTATATTCATGATGTCCACACCAGAGAGAGCTAGTAGCATTGATTCTCCAGTAGAGAGCCATGCTACTAACACTGTCTTCAGAAATCTACTATTTTGATCATAATATTTTTAAGCCTATAATACAATAAAGTTTACTAAAACAGGCTGTATGTGCAGCATACTCTATGGAGACCTTAGATATGCATAGATTTTAAATGACAAGCAAAAGCTATACATATTCACAGTGTTAAACAAACGTTAACTTCAACTTTACAAAGTCAATGTTCAGAGCTGTCAGACAGTTAAAAGGTTTTGTACTAGACTTTTTTTAAAATGACTTAAAAGTGGCTTCATTTTTTTCTATATTCTAAGGTAAACAAATAAATACTTAGAGTAAAATAGAACTCTCTAGTAAAATCAAGGATCATGGAAAATAGTTGACTTTTTTCCTTGCTAAACTATAAATCAATTATTTGCAGCTATGTTTTTCTCCTTAAATCAATAGCAAAGGAACGGAAGACTGGGCTGACCACAGCACAGGAGAATTTTAAGGCAAAATTGCTTTACTAATGGTCTACAGCTTAAGCACAAATCTTTATTCTGTCTACAAGTTGCCTGAATGTGGAAACACAATAGTCAGAGCTAATCTGTACCAATTAAAATGAATTTACACATGATAAGATCCTGTCTCCCACAAGGTTGAACATGGGAGGAATGTGTAAAAGCACTCAAAGACATTAGCTCAAACTCCTAATTTAATTTCAGCATAAAATTCTTTCTAGGAATAGATGAACAAAGGAAGTAGAAAGCTAGCTTTTAGTGACTGCTATTGACTTCACCAGGAACAGGATTCTACACCATCCATTGTACTGAAAAATTCATATATATTGCGTATGGAGAAAAAGAAGAAACAGAGGACATCATCAAGTAGTCTAAAAGTTATTTTTTCTGATTGCATCATAAAATCAAGTCCAGATGATATGAACATATTGTGAATTCCAAGTTAGCCTTTAAACTTCTAGATAAAAGCCAATTTTTTTTAATTATGAAATCAGAGCAAATCTTATATCCAAAGAAGTTGTTAATTATTTCTTTTTCCACATGGGTAGATATTTTCAGATGTTGCCTACTAGAGAAACTCTGTAGGAAAGTTTGCTTATATGAATTTTAATTACCACACAGAAATATTTAAAGGTTCTGGTTCAACTTTTAAAACAGAAAAACACTCTCACACTCATTGTGATCATTCATGTTTGTAATAAAAGCTAGATCTCTCAAGTTACTATCCTTTTTACAGTTTCTGACTTAGGCATCATGTCTGAGCAGTCTTTTTTCAAGCTAAAATACCAAATTTATATTTTTTAGAAAATAGTCAAGGACTGATGGAATATGAAAACTCAGTTGACACTGATTTGAAGAGAACAATGACAATTTACAAGAGCACAGAATGACATTAAAGATGAATCTGTAATGTTGCTACTATTTGTTAATTAATGTGTCAAATTCTAGTGTCTGATCTATTTCTCTCTGCAAATGCACTTCAGCTTTCCAAGGTTAAGAGTTTTGCTACTGTGGTAGTTTTTAGCGGCCAGGGTATTTTTTGTTAGCAGGGGGGCCTATGGGGAGGCTTCTTTGAGAAACTGCTGGAAGTTTCTCCATTTCCAGCAGAGCCAATGTCAGTCAGCTCCAGGCTGGACCCGCTGCTGACCAAGGCCAGGCCAATGAGGAGTTATGGTAACTCCTCTGTGATAACACATTTAAGAAGGAGAAAAAAAAAAGTGCGGGCAGACAAACATGGGTGCTTAGAGAAGAGCAGAGTGAGAAGTTGTGATTAACACCAAGGTCAGTGGAAGAGGGAGGGAGGAGATGCCATAAGCACCGGAATGGGGCCCCTGCAATCTGTGGCGCAGGCCATGGTGAAGCGGGTTGTCTCCCCTGCAGCCCATGGGAGACCACAGGGAGCAGAGATTCATCTGCAGCCCATGGAGGACTGGAGGACCCCATGCTGGAGCAGATGGATGCTGGAAGGAGGCTGTGACTTCGTGGAGACCTTACATCGGAGCAGCTATACCTGAAGGACTGCAACCTGTGGAAAGGTGACCTACGTGGCAACAGCACTGGAGGAGCTGCTGCCCATGGGATGGAACCACAAAAGCAGTTTTGTGATAGACTGTCTTTTGTGGAGGAGACTCCACAGGAAGCAGGGGTAGGACTCTTCCTCCCTGAACAGTGGCAGAAACAACAACTGACTTTAACCCCCCCACTCCTGTTTTTCCCAGTCCATTGGGAGAAGAAGGGAGATCTCTCAAATAGGGAGGGGTGGGGGAGAAAGGTGGCTGTAAGATCTACCGGGCTTCTCACTCTTAAGCTCTGATTTTGAAAACAGTAACAAATCCTTAGTATTTTAAGTTGGAGCCTGTTTTGCCTGTGAAATAACTAATGAGGAGTTTTTTATGGTCCTTATCACAAACTTGTGAAACCTTTCAGTCTTTCCTCTCCTCTGTCTGTTGGCAGGGAGGGGAGTGGGAGAGTTTGGCTGTGTGTGTGAGGCCTCGGCATTTAGCCAGGCTCAAACCACTACAGCTACTTACAAGAATACTCAGCTCTTATGCAACAACATTTTAAGAAAAAAAAAAGTCTAAAAAAGTTTCCTAACAATATGGAACTCAAATGTGAACGTTTTACATTGGTTTCTTTAAAATAACTGAGCATATAAAAATTTGTTACTGCCTCAAAGCCACTATATGTATCATGCCTCCATTTTTCTCATCCCGAAGGTTCTCCATGTAATAGATTTCCAAGTTCTAGTGCCTGTAACAACTGCAATATCTTATTATTTTTAAAAGGTTCCTAATAGCAAGAGCTATTGAGGTGCTTGAATACGAGTTGTTATTGTTTGATAAATATCCTGAGAGCTCACAGTGACTGTCCTCACAGTGAGCTGTTTTCTGAGTACCATATTTTTTAATTATCTGAAGGGTAAGAACAATAAATACATTTTACATCTGCCTCACATTTGCAATGTATGGCTGCTAAAACCTTGAGGATAGACATATTCCAAACACACTAAACTATTATTACACCTTTGCTTGAATAGATATTGTTTGAGCAGTGAATACATTTTACTGCATTTCTTAAAAAATACTCAACTTACTTCACTTTAGCAACAATGATTCTGTTTTAACTATCATAAAGCTGTCCATGTATAACGACATTCTATGCACTACAGACTAAAGATAATAATACAACTCAATAGTTTATTGAGCATTCTGGAGGTGCAAAGTTTTATTTTATATTTCTAGGATATATGGAATCTTGATCTTTTATTTCCTGATGGGTTTGGTAACACACCATATTTGGTAACACACCATATAACACTCCATATTGCAATGACTGTAGTCTAAATATGAAGGATCTCCCCATGCAGTGGCTGACCTGCTTCTCTTTACACCCCACAGTACTTAACACTAATATATGAAGCACTGAAAGGGTATTGTGAGTTGAGAGTATTGTGAGTATTGTAAGCGTTGAGAGACATGATGTAACCCTGAGGGGAAAAAAATAGGCATAGTACCAAAACAACGAAGAAAGTGACAATTCTGAGTGTCATAAAGGAGCTGAAAGAGGCAGATAAATTGTGTCAAAGAACAGAAAGGAGATATATTGTGGGGAATATTATGAAATTTGAAAGAATGGAGTGTTTGTCCATTAGCTCTGTAAAGGTAAGAGACAGGAAGAAAGTGAATAACATTTGGAAGATATTTACAGCTAAATCTTTGAGTAATTATTTAGAGACATTTGCAGGAGTGAGAAGTGGGAATCTGGACAATTGAATTGAAAGAGAACTTAGAGACTCTGTCGATAATTACTCTGAGAGTACTACCTTGAACTGTTTTGTGAATTTTAATAAAAGACAGTTGTTTCTGAAGTTCACACAAAAGCCAGGCAAAACCACTACAAATATGTAGGGTCAGAAAAGCTCCCTTTATCTCAGTTTGTATGAATAGTTTTCATAAGTTTCAATAGTTTTGCATGGAGAAATATTTGCCAGGGAAAAAACAGCTGTAAAGAGGAAAAATACATGTTGAGTAGGGAGTGTGTACAAGCTTACAGAAAAGATTTGGCAACTAGGAGTCTTGCTGAATATGCAAGAATCAATGAAGTCAGAATAGCATGAGTTTGCTGCTTCTGTGGAAGAGCACTAAAATATACATGGCATGAAGAAAAGGTCATGCAATTCAGGCCACATCCAAGAGTGCAATAGCTGTTTTTTTTCAGAGGAAAAGTACAGCATTACATAAACATCCAATGAAATAAACATCACTCTGAAGAACTGCCTGAACTCCTGCCTTAAAGACAAGTGACATTACTACATCACCCTGCTCCTGAGTAAAGAGCTGAGCTTGATCCCCAACTGCAGCTCCAAGTGGGTAACTACAAAAGGAGGCAAGAGTGAGTGAGTGAGTGAGTGAGTGAGTGAGTGAGTGAGTGAGTGAATATATTGTGTGGAGTGTTACCTTTTATTAATAATAACGGCTTGATTACAATAATAATAATTTTATTAACAAAATGGTCATAGAAAGTTTTCAGATATTGTCATTTATATCTCTCCCTGACTTAATCTCCCATCACAGAAAAAACAATTCATAATGCTCCCAATACAAATAAAAATAAAAGAAGATATTTATACAGTGTATTTGCAGGGAAAGCACAGTTCAGTAAGAAGCAGAAAAGGAAGATTTCACAGTGATACTTCAATTAGCATAAATTCACTATAAACGTATCTGGCCTTTCAAATACACTCCCTTCAATTCAATCCTTCTGACGTCATTAAGCTGAAGAATATTAGTATTTCTTTGGTACTCAACATGTCAGGGAGGCAATGTTGGCCAGGTGACAAACATATTCAGCTGGCTTGGCTCCCAAATCTAACTCCAGGCTTCAAAGTGTTTGTGAAAAGAAAGTCTCTTAGGCTTTACATATTTCAATTTTGCAGAAAGGGAATGAAACAAACAGTTTGGATCTCCTTTGTAAAAAACATTTTGAGAAACTAATTAGAAGCCTTTAATATTAACATTTCTTTTCAAAGCTGCAAAGAAAATCAGAATCAACAATTCATCTTGTCTGAGGTTCTGCATCCAAACAGTTTAAAGAAATTATTCCCTTTTGATTTGACTCATATAGAAAGGATCATTTTCTTTATGGCAGAAGTTTCATAATGGCAGTGAATAATTAGACAACCATCATATTCTGGACTCTGGTAAAGTAACATTTTTATTGTGCTTTCTTCAAATAAACACCTTTAGATTTCAAGTCAGGTATTTCGGTACTATAAAATTTAATTTTACTGCTTAGGTTTTCTTTGTATTTTCAATAATGCACATCAGAATGCTTTGTGGAAGACAAAATAATAAGCACAAAGTATAAATATATGAAAAGTTAAAGTGCACAAGGGAAGGGTTGTTTGTTGACAGCATATTTAAATAAGCTATATTACATTTCATTGTTCCTGTATCTGATTTGTTTTTCATATATCTTCAAGGTGATTTTATTGACATATCTCTTCCTCTTTGCATTTGCACGGGATGATTTGCATGTTGTGATAGAAAATTCTTTCCTATGATATTTCCTTCCCTTTCTATTGAAACGGCGCCTCTTCTCCCAGGAAACTAGCAACAGGACAAGTGGACATAGCCTAAAGCTACACCAGAGGAGATTCAGGTTGAATATCAGAAGGAATTTCTTCATGGAAAGGGTTTTCAAACATTGCAATGGACTGCATAGGGAGGTGGTGGAGTCACCATCCTTGGTGATATTCAAGAAATGACTGGACGTGGCACTTAGTACCATTGGTCTAATTGACAAGATGTTTGCTTAAAGGTTGGACTCAATGACTTTAGAAGTATTTCCCAACCTAAATGATTCTGTGATTCTAGTAATATTATCTAAGTTTTTATGTTGTGTATCAGGTTTTTTACTTCCATGTTTATACCATAATTTCTCAGAGATCTTTCCATTTCTTGGGCCTGTATTGACATTTTCTTTCTTTAGACGAGTGTACTGCAATTAACATATTAATTCTTGTTCTCTAATTTTAATTATTATTCTTGTTACTGCTTGGTCTGAACACTCTTCAAATCCTGGAAATTGACCCTTGTCTACAGAAGTCACTGAGAAAAGTTCAGCAATTTGGGTGGCTTAGTTTCTCCAGGATTAAGAAGAAGCTGAGCCTGTGTCTGAAGAACAGAAGTACAAAAATGGTAATTTTGTTAGTCAGTTTTTGCCAGAATCCTTTGTATAGACCTCTCATTAGTAGACTTCCCCTAGACACAGGAACCTCTGTGGCAAAGTAAAAATTTAAATGCATCTCCTAAAAATATCTCATAACTTTATGATCACTTCTCCTAATCTTTAAGTGGCCAAGATTCTAGAGCTTACTATATTCTGAATATCCAGGATTGTCTAAGACTTACTATGCATGACTGTATTTGACAATTAGGAGCTACTGCTGACTATAGTAATTTTTTGTTACCAGAACAATTTCCTTATGCATAATATGTAAAGTTCAGCTAGTTATTCTTTGTAATTTATAACATTTGCAAGGCCCTATGAGGAATTAGAGACCTCAGGTGATAGAAAATTGAATGTTCTAAAAGACAGATATAGGGGATATGTCCCATTATATAAACTGAGAATTCAAACTGCTGAAAAAGCATTGTGCTATTATCTTCACTTGAGACAGGCAAAAGTTGAGTGAAAATAGTTGGAAACTTATTTGTAAAAGAACCTGATTTCCAGCTTGAAACAGTGTTGTCTGGGAATGCTTAATTCAGAAGAAATCTCTAGATACAGAAGCAAAAATATCCACTGGTACCCAGATGTAAAATACTCAACTCAAACTAGACACTTCATCAAAATACATCATTCTTTAACAGACAGTATATAGTAAAAAGAAAGGGGCAGTAAAGTATTAGTCATCTATGCCTGATTTCTTATTGTTGCTTTTACAGTGGGATTAGCTCCACATTCAGATAGATGAACCCCATTGCCTTTATTCAGTTTAGTCAATACATGCAAGAGTGCCAAGAGCTATCCATCAATCTTAAAATAGTCACCTACATTGGTTCACCTAAGAACTTTTATATAATCTGATGACTGTGTTGACTAGATGTCCCCTGACTATATTGGATCTCAGACACCAAGTTAAGAAGCTGACACCTACAAGTAAGGCAACCAAACCTCAGAGTTAATCTGGAGCTGAGTCCTATCTTTGTCAGCCGAGTATTTTTGAAAATTTAAGTAACTTGCTTAACTGAACAAACGAACACTAGAAATGGGATTAGAATTGACTATTGGACCATCAAATTTCCTAAAGATATTTAGGCAGGACTGATAGGTGAGCACCTGCTTTTCACACTTGGTTTCTCAACAATAATAAACATTTCACAGCACCTCACCAGAAACTTTAGAGATAACATTGTAAAGTATCAAACCTGGGAATAGGACATAGATCCCAAGTTAAAACCCAGTTTCTTAATAAGAATAGCCCTTCTTTCTCCCTTGGAGAAATTAAAACATATTTTCCAGATCAGTATACAGATAATGAAAAACCTGAAAGATTCAGACACAAGATAACTTGTTTGAAATAGCTTATAAAGTTGCCAGAGTATATGGTAAAAATCAGCTTTAGTCTGCTGTGCATAACAGTTGTGCTTGTGCTAGAACTAGGGCAGCTGGGTGACTCCTTCCTTGCATTTGAAGAAAGCCCAGAGACAGAAAGACTTTCTCAAATTGGCTTATAAAGTCAGCAGTACAGTTCTGAACAAAAAAAAAAAAAACCCTGCTGATTCTCTTTGCCATATTCTACTTATCTTCAGATAAGAGCTGGTCGCTGTCCTGTCGTTTAAAAGTATTATATTGTCATTCCCTAGATCACTAGTAGATTGCTATTTCTACAAGAAATAATTTGTTGGACTGCATAATTTCTCCACCTTACTTTGCTTCCTTCAGTCTCAAGGAAGCCATTGAAAGATTGTTGGAAATATATGCCTAAATATATGCAATTAAATGATGTGTAAGAAAAGACTTTCATTGCTGTTAATGTTGTCATAATGCAAAATTCAGTAAGATTTCATGTGGTTTTAAATCAGTCATTAGAAGGTGGCTTATTTATCCTATACCTTATGGCAACATACCTAATTTTCATTATCCTTTAAGTGTGTTACCCTGTGCAGTATCACAGAATTTTGTTAAGATGTTTCTGTTTTGCCTCACCATGAAGATTCTTTCTCTCTCTCTTCTCTCAAAATAATGGAAAAGACTAAATTTTCAGATTTTGAATGTTCAGATACACTGATCAGGAGCTCTGTTACTTGTAAGACATGTAATAAGACACTGTTTGAAATTACCCTTTGGTGTAAAGTATAGTAAAAACAGGTAAAAAGTAAAATACTGTCAAGAACACTGACTAATCTTTGCTTGAAAAGCAGAAAAAGGTAAGTTCCCTTATTTTACCACGGTCTGTCTTCACCTACAGAAGACATAATGGTTTTGTACCTATGGTGCTATATGGTCGATGCTTTCGAGTGTCAGTTACATCTAATTGTAAAGTCTAATTTTCTCTTGGTGGTATTTTCTCTCAGATTTACATTTGCTGTAAATAATGTTTTGTTTTCTAATACTCAAAAAGGAATGTTAGAGGGTTCTTTCAGGCCTTTTAAGGCGTCATGTGTATATTCTTCTAGAAGCACATCTTTCTTTGCAACTTTTTAAGTCTGTAACAGATTTTTCCCCTCAGTTCAGATAATTATCTGCTTTCACCTTCTTCAATATAAAGTCAGGGTAAACAGTTTAATAAATGGCACCTAATTTATCTGTTAATGTAGGCCAACTTATGACCAGTAAAACTGGTTGGAGTAATGGCACCAAATTCTCAAATCTGATAGATGTTTTTGTTCTGGTAAAAATTTTATCTGGAGTCACAAGCGGGAAAAAAACACATTGGCTAATAACCATTGAATATTAGGAGTTATTTTTTTTTAGGATGTGTGCTTTTTTAAAAGAAACATTTTTTAATGCAGTGTTTGACATTTGTTATCATTTGCTAATGTCTATACTCTTTTGAACACTTCTACTTATTTTTCAAATCATGCCATCCTACTCTCTCTTTTGCCTGCTATTTTCTTCTCTGTCCTGTAACTGGAAATAACTTGTAGTTTCAAACATACTTCAAAATTGCTTTTTGGTTCATTGAGATAGGGAGGTTGGGTGAGAGGAGTGATGAAAATGGTATGGGAAAGACAATGTGAATATTGCTTATCAGTATACTGTTTATGTTTTGTGCTTGAACTGTTTTTCTTTTAGTTCAAGAATCTGCAGATAATTTTTAATGCCTGTTATCACACAGACTTACAACCTAGAAAGAACTAGTGAAGGAAATTGAGACCCACTTAATTAATTTTAAAACTCTTCCTTAGGGAAATCTGGTTTATATATTATTGCAAATTATGTCTGCTTTGAAATTCAGGTCTAGATTGAAGTTAGTCAGCTCTTTAAGATCTGTTACTTGATTTTGGAATGGAAGGAGAATATTTTAGGGTTGGTTTGTGGGTTTTTTTGAAGGTTTTGTTTGTTTGATTGGTTTTGTTTTTTTCTAATATTGAGTCAGAGGAACCATCTTTCCTTTATTATTGATAAGTCATCCTTGAAAAAGTAAAACAAGATAAATCTTTAAAATAATAAAGATTAAATCTCTATCCATAGAGTTCTCCCTGTCTTTGAAATATCACCTAATTTAGAATTCAAAGGGAAAAAAAAAAGATTCATATTTTCTTTTTGCTTTTACAGAGATGTATCCCCTTTACACTGAATTAATTTGCCTCTAAATCACTACCCTTTTCTGCCTGCTCTGGTCACCACGCCTAACTGCTGGTAAATGTTATAACTCTGTGGTCTCTCTGCACTTATGGTGCAGGACTGTGCTCTTCTATGCAACCCATATTGTCTTTACTCAGGTGTGGACTATTGTAATACATTTTTATCTGGAACAATATTAGCTCAGGTTAGTCTACCTGTATTCTGATGATGATTCATAATAATAATTCATAGTCATAATGTATTGATGTACATTAACTCCGTTTAAATATAGAGTTTGTATAGAGGGATATAGCTGTGAAAGGATAAGAACAACTGTTTGTTTTTCCCAAAATCTGCAGGAATAGCAGGACAAATTCTCTCCCCAACACACACACACATTCGCACATCCTGGTGTCATCTTTCTGTTTCTGCTTGTTAAGATAGATATTATTCATCTAAATGGAATGAACACTTGAAAAAAAGTAAATCTGAATATGTTTATTTGTGGAGATTAATTACTGGAGGAAATATGGCAGCATAAGATTTCCATTTTTTATTTCCTTTACTTGCTATATTTATTCATTTCTAGGACTAATTTTAAGTCTGTGTAAAGTGCATAATAATTTATATGTGAACAGCATAGAATCGACTTATTTTCCTTTGTCAACACCAGAACAGGTACAGCATGGCAAGAAATAGCAAAGCAATTTCAAGTATCCAAACACGGCTTTTTTAAATTATTTTATTTTTAGGTGAGTGTAATATAAAACAGGAGAAAACTAAACTAATCTCATTTGGAAAAGCAACCTCAGAGGAAATACAAGTTTCTGTACAATTTCGATTTCAATACATTCTTTAAAGACGGATTTGGGGGATTAACCATGATCTTAATGATGCAATGCGTTCCTGGTACATTTTTAGGTTGCGTTTGGTTTATTTTTTTGCCTTTTTTTTTTTTTTTTTTTTTGAATGATTGCAGGTTTTCCTATCTTTAAATTCTTTGGCATTGATTCACAAGACATAAATATTAGCTATACGCATATATAAATTAGACTACGTCCAGGACTGAGAAAAAATTGTTACAGATAAAAATTATGCTTTCAGATCACTTTTAAGCATATGTAGAAAGAATATAACTGAAGAATTTCAGATTTCTTATGAGTATTATTTCTGGACTTTGTTTGACATTATAGAATTAGACATAGACTGAATAATTCAGGCTGGAAGGGACCTCATGAGGTGTCTTGGCCAAACTCCTGCTCAAAGCAAGGTCAGATTTTGAATCACCAGGCTGCTCAGGACTTAATCCATATGCTCATATACTCATAACTTCCCCTTTCCTGCACAATGGCTATGAGACCTGCAGGCCTTTAATTCTTTCAGCCCATAACCCACATTTCAATTAACACAATTTAAAATTAAAATTATTATTTCACTGAGATAGAGGGTCACTTTGGCAGTTCCTAATCTTGCATGACCTAAGCACAATAACCTTGAATTACAATGCCATAAGCTGATATTTAAGCAGGCAATGTTCATTCATTAAACACTCATTTTAAATTCCACTGTAATAAGCAATTAGCTTGCCAAAGTCTTATACAATGTCATATATTTAGGCCACTGACATACAAAATTTCCTTGTACCACAGAAAAAAATTTGTATGACATTAAGTGTACAAGTTTCTCAAAAGATTGGCCTTTGCAGCAGTATAGAAAGCTTAACCCCTGTGAGCTGCACTAAGGATCAAGCAATGTTCCCATTGTACAGGGCTTTTATTAATGTCTCACAACTGAGTAGTAAGCAGTAATGAACTGCAAGTACTAGAGCGGAACATCATGAGGTGTCTTGGCCAATTTCTGTTTCCATGCCTTTGAGTGCTTTAACATAGCTTCTGGGTCAGAGTTCTTTCTTGCAATTGGAATAAAAGGTATTCCACAGGGACTTTTGACAAATGAGATTTTCGTGCATGTGTGTGAGTACAATCCTGTCTTGCCCACACATTATCAGCATGTAGGTTGTATTTGTCTTGACACAAAATGGAATGAAAAATGCAATCCAATAGGCAATAGCAATCCTTGAAACTGTAACATGAGAGGAGCTCAGCTGAGGCCAAAGAGTAGCAAATTTCAAGCTAATCCTTAAAGTAGCCTGACCTCAAGTCAAACAAGAATGATGATTAGGTTTACTGCATGTCATACAGAAATTCACAGCTTCCCAGGAATACACTCTGTGCTACTGTGCTGAGTCTTGAACAATATTTACTACAGAGACAGAAAAAGAAATGGATTTCAGGAAGGAACTAACACACTAGTCCTTGTAATCACTGTTTATATTTCTATTTTACTATCTCCCAAGACATACCAGCTCAGGGACTCACATCACCAGGGAATGATGCATTTACCATTCCCATTTCTTTAAAGAAACACAATGCTGCATGGTAATTGCCAAAGGAGACACACAATTGTCTGTGAGAGACACTTTAATGTCAATTGCTCTGGTTATTAGAAATGAGGACTTCTGTGAAGCCAAGTTAAAAGTAGTTTACCAGCCTTTAAAACAGATGTACATCCTCTACAGAGACTGTCACAAAAATCTAGGGTCTAGTGTACATGGAGTTGCCATGAAAAGGAAGCTTTCTTTGGCAGAACTGAATCATAGACTGTAATCCTTTTTCCTTTACAAAGAAAACAAATCTGGTATGTTGTGACCTTTTTGATTTTGCAGATTAAAGCACAGATTAACATACCATTTTCACATTTTTTTTCTGATCCTGTAGTCATGATAGGAGGTCATTGCTTATAATTCCAAACCTTTCTCATCTCAAGTGCTCCCCAGCCCATCTCAGAGGAAACCTGTTTAAGATAGAAAAATTATAGTTCCTCCTGGGAATAAAAAAATAAAGAAATTAGACTGGCAATTCATAGACCTTACTATCTTACAAAAAAAAAAAAAAGTGGAGGGGAAACTAAAAGACTACAAGATTAATAGAAACCTGGGTTTCATAGCTTTAGATATACCAGCCAGTACAATAGTCACAGCTTCTCCTCGTTCCCGTATGTCACAACTCAAACACATACACTTTTCTCTTTTCCTACTTCCCACTGTGCATTACTGTGAGTTAGAAAACAGAATTTTTAGTAAATCCTATATACACAACACCCTGAAGAAATTCCTCTCTAGCTAAGTGTGAAAGGTGTTATTTTCAAGTACTGTATAAGACACACAAAAGAGCTCTACAGAAGAACTTACAAGAAGAAATAAAGCAGTCAGGGTCAGAGTTTATATACTCCTTTTTTGTCCCTTCTCACTGTAATAAGTGTGCAACAGTTCTAGCTCAGTTAACCTTGTCTTACTTTAGCTAGACTTGATTTGATCCAAAAATACTTTTCTTCATAGGCAAGATAAGGCCCTGTGACCCAGCTGTGAGAAAGCACAGAGCAGAAGCATGGCAGGACTACAGTGTTTCTGAAAGCACAAAGAAATAGTAGTGCGTGCCTGGGGACGTTTGTGCAGCAGTTCAGTGTGCATGAATCACCCACGACCTTGGGCTCCAATTCAAGACAGTTATTACATGGAGCAGTTCCACTGCCCAGGAGCCATCCTCCCTCCTGCTGTGGTTGGGCTGCCATAGCAATTTTCTAATCCTTCCTGTTGCAGGGTCAGATATCTTACCCTGCAGATATTTCTGCTGTATCCCTACCTTTTCCTCATCCTGGTCTAATGTGTGCCACCTCCTCCACATATCCTGACGCTCACCTCTATTACTGTTCTCACATGCATCCTTTTTTTACATGAAAAGCCCAAAGAGGTAAAATATGATCCTCACACACAAACTATTTTTTTTCATATTCTGAAACCATAAAAAGATGATAGTCTGTGCTTTTTCTAAATCTGTAGAGATATATCATATATAGCCTGCTTTTGGCCTTTCCATAGTGCTCAAGCTTTAAATAATTTAATTGATATTCATAAATACATGCTTAAGCAGATTTGTATCTTGCCCGCCATATCTTCTCCTATCTCATCCAAGCAGATTGCTACTTTTGGATATCAGCCAGAGGGATTCCTCAAGAGACAGGCAAGGAAACAAGTAAAATTAGTTTTTCATCAGTTAAGAGCCACACAACTATCCTGTCAAAGTGATTAGAAAAAATTACACACAAATATATAAGCTTACAGAAAGCAGTTGACAGAGTGTCATGACTATATAGAGTATTAAAAGTGATCATAAAACTAGAAAAGTACCTTTTGCTGCTTCTGATCTCTTCATAGAGTTTCTAAATTTGGAACTAAGCTTAAATTAGAATTTAGAGTGGGTCTAAATACAATAAGTACTTGTGAATAATTTCATGTCTTGGGGTTTCTGTGATCAAAGTATCTCCTTGCTTTACAGCTCACCACACTCAGGAATGGATACTGATGTAATTCCACATTATACAGACTTTCAACTGCAAAGTGTGATAATTTATGAGTAAATTTCACTGTACTTTCACTTTCATTTTTCAGAAGCAGAGGATAAAAACACCGCTAATTTTTTCTGGTTTTGCATGACACATGCTTTAAACTGAAAAGTATAAAAGTAGAAAGTATTCAAAATATATAGGCAAACTTAAAGCAAGATCTTTTTAGTAATGATTTATTCTCTTGAAAGAAGTTGACAGTGACTGTGTAGCATGAGAAAGAGCAAATTATCACAGTGACACTTTTGAAGCATGTGGTAAGCCTTTTGCTGAGATAAGGAAGTGACTGGGATAGGTCAGCTGCCTATTTTATAGGAAAAAACCCTCTAATTATTTAATGTGAGTAATGTGCAATACCACTACCCAAATTACAATAAAATTTACTATCCAACAGTAGACAAGAACATAACTTTCCTAATCCTTCTCTTCTGAAAAAAAACAAGTAAAAAGAAAAATTCAGGTTACAGCACCATGTTGATAAATCTAAGTTATTACTATGATCAATGGGTCCCAGTTCTTATCCTGAAATAATGAACTATATATCTATCTAAGTGCACGATGCACACTTAGAGGGAAATAAGAAGGCTCAGAAATATCAGTGGACTTTCTAGGATTCAAGAATTTTCCATATATTTTGAATCACGCAAATGTCAAATTCTCCAGGCTAAAAGCAAACTCCCCACAAACACACAGATAGGGCGGTTACTAATGTCTCTTTAATATGTTGAAAATTTACTAAGCTTAATAAATTGACTTTTAGACTTATAAATTTCCAACCAGAAAATTCTGATAGGTAATAATATTGCTGAATAAAGTAATTGTATGACCCACACCACTTCATTAAAGTTCTGACTTTATAAAATACAATTTACATTTTAAAAGTACAATTAAAACAAACAAATCCTGTCGAAACACTCCATGGATTTCCAACCTCGGTTTATGTGCAATGATTTGTTTTATAGTCTTGTTTTATCAAAGATCCTCAGCTATAAGGAACATTCTGCTTTTCCCATCACCTTTATTTTTGAAACAGAACTGTGTTTAACTATGGCGTGATAGTATGCATGTTTCTTCATAAACTAAATAAAAACATACAAACAGAAAAATGTATGCCCTAGAAATGGGATAATCCTTCTCTTCTGCACTGTGCTAGCCTAATGAAAATATGGAACAATTAATTACAAAACTATGTAAGAGTACATAATCAAGATACTTTTGACAGGGGAATGGTCCTGTCTACTAAAAAAACCAAATAAAAACAAAACAAAACAAAAACCAAAACCAACCAAACAAAAAGAAACAAAAACCAAAATGGAACAAACCCCATCCCTCCCAAACACACGCACACACAAACAAAACAAAACAAAACCCAACAAACAAACAGACAAAAAACAAAACAAAAAAGACAAAACCAAACCTGCTTAGATATTTTGTGGCAACACAAGAAACCTCCTGTTAGCTGTCTGGTAACTTTCTTTAGAGTGAACATTTTTAACTCGTAGCAAACAGCCAATGAAAGATTGAACTGTGGCCCAAAAGAAAGAAATAATCCTTTCTTCCATTGGGTACTATCTATTAAATGGTTATTGAATTTAAAATGGCACAATACTCTCATTTTATATACCATTTGTTTGCTTTCAGTCACTCACTATTTAGCTACCCTTGAATAAATATCAAGAGAAGTAAAATAATACTGCTCCATTTTCAAATCAGTGCATTGTCTTTTGCAAGTTCTTTATTCCATACCCCACTGGAAAGACCCTTCTTATCCCTAGCAACCTGAAGGGACATGCGTAAACTTTTCATAGTATTTGCTCTGACCTACTGATTCCGAATCTTCCCTTTTTCAGAATTTAATAGTGTTAGTTTACCACTCTATGGTGAAACTTTGGTGCTGACTCTAAAGTGCCTTATTCCATAGGCTGATAGTTATATTGCCTCTGTATTTTGACAGCATTTCAAACTTTGTTAAATCCTCCTAGGTCCCTGCATTTTTTTAATAAGGATAGTCACTGATAAACATTGCAAAGACATTTTTTTAATTAACAAATATATTCCATATGATCTTCTCATAACAAAGAGGTTAATTTCATAAGAGCTCCATTTTACAAGAAAAAAAGGACACACGATAAACAAAATTGTTCTTGGAATCCTATACTCTCTTAACAGCTGACTGCAAGTGTCTGCTGAGTTATTTACCAAAGATGTTGTGGCAGGATGGCCTATCCTGATAAGGCCTAGAATTCCATCAGGGAATGCATAAAATGCAAGCCATTATGCAAGTTATCTGCAGTGAGCTACAGCTGGCCTGGGTGGTATTTTGGTGTTGAATTATGCTAAAATCAGGCTGATTCACCAAGCTTCCAATACACATCCTACTTTCTTTTGAAACAGGATGTGACAGATAAGCTAGTCCTGGACAGTAAATCTGTGACTACCAGTCCATCACTTTGTGACTGTAAAAGTTCAGTCTAACTCTCACGTGGCAGATTCTTCCACATAATTCCTTGAAGTGTCGTTTCTCCCGTGAAGCATGGATGCTTCTTCATGGTTACTCCCCAGGGGTAAGGAGAAAGAGAGAGATCTGCCAGGTATGTCGTATAGTGAGATATCAATCTTTAACTAATGATTGTTTCTTTTGCTATCTTTGATACAAATGCTTTAATATAATTGCTTAAATACACTATACTTTACTATTTTATGCTATATTTTACCTACTAGTAGATTTTTACATTTTACACCATGTAATGAATAATTTGATTAAGATCTTTCATCTGTTCACTCATCTATTTGTCATAATAAATTTATCCAATTTGCCATCATTAAAACCTGCACAACAAAGTGATTTAATAACACCTCTATAGTTCCTTAAATTCAAAGGATTTAAGGAAATATAATCTGAGTTGACACAATCTGAGGCTAAGATTGGGTTCAGCCGCACCCAGCCTTCCCTCTGAGAAGGAGTTTAGAAAGCACAGAGGTCCTTTCTGCACCTCATGATTCAACAGCAGGGCTTCTCTAATAACTTTGTCTAAACCTTCCACTCCCACCCATCATAAATGCATAATATTTACCTTCTCTAATAGATAGGTGGTGCTTTAGATGAAGATTTATTTTTATTTTTTGAGATCTTGATTTCAAAAAATTCAGGAAACCTTCAAATTTGAACCTCTATTCAATCATTTTAGCAATCACTCTGGAATCTCTTTTCAAAAAAATATTTCCTTTCTTTATGGTCAGCATTCTTAGTTAAAGAATTTACATTGTATATACTGTATTTCTTGTGCAAATTTCAAAGAAAAACTGCTTCTTAAAAATCAAGAGAATTGTCACCTATAATTTTCTTGCATATCAAGATCCAGGTATTCTTTCAAATCATGTATTCTATGCAATTGACAGGAAGTTTTACATAATGGAGATCTGAAACATGTAACAATAATAAAGACAGTGAATAATAGTTTAGCGGCAGATTTATTTTAGGATTCAGTAAGACTGCCATCTTATTGAAACATGATATTTCCCAGTTTTTCCAAAATGCTTTGATGTAGAAAGCCTCTCTTTTTCCTATTGGCAATGCTTTACATGTAAAGAAAATGAACTGATACATATGCCATCTGGGTAATCAAACTATTAAATTTAGCAATCCTCTTGTTTTAAAATATCTTGAGTTTGGTTTTAAAATTCATGGTTTATTTAAAGAAAATTGCCAGCATCCTATTCGTATCAAATTTGATGGGACATTAATTTGCTATTCAGATTCATAGTAGTGCCTTTAATATAACGTTCAACAAGACCACAAACTAATAAATATTAAATAAATAAATTACTCTGATTTGCAGCACATCTCCTTAAAGCAAATAGATAAGATGAAAGACCTCAGAAGTAATTTCATCACAATAAGTATAGGAAAATTTGACTGCTTTTTCTAGTCAATATCTTAAGCTTTCAAATCTCCTAAGTTCACAATAACAAGAATGGCTTTATTGTAAGACACTCATGGATGAGTTCTGAGTTGGAATTTTCATGAAGAAGTCTATTGCACTTAGCTTGATTTTATACATCTAATTCTTACGTTATTTTAGATTTACAATTTTTTTCGTGCATGTGTTGCAGAACAGGGATCCAAATTGATGCTTATTTTGGTGTTACAGCTATAAAGAAACATACTTTTCAACACAACAATTTACATGTTGATATTTTCAGTTCTCAGACGGATGCCAGTTAGAATTTCAAGTACAAAATAAACTATAAGTGAAAATTTGAGTAGTTAAGTATTTAACTACCTTAACAAATGAGGAAAACCAAAGTGCTATTTGTTTTTGCATTTTATAAACTGCAAATATGTTTGGGAAAATGTTCATCCCAGACATTAGCAAGGATGATTTAAATAAAAATCAGAAGAGGAAATGAGCATTTCCAGTTGTAAAAACTTTCCAGTGATCTTTCTATTGCTCTGCATGGGACTTGTAAATTTGACGTGAAATCCATTCACTGGCTGTGCCACTGACTCTATCTGGGTACCAGACTCATTTTTGATGCAGACAAGCATACCACAAAGTATACATAGCACAGGAATTAAAAGCAGCTATAAAACCACTCAATAGTGGCTAACCCACACAAAAAAAAGATAGCAAGGAATATCAAGTACCAGAGTAAGGAACAGTATGCCCTTGTAACACCTTTCTTAGACATGCAAGCAGTCTGCAATGAGGTAATGAGGGGGTGACTTCCCCCACCTCCTGAAACGGCTCCCTGGCATTGCTTAGTCATCACCTTCCAGCTGCCAGAAAACAGAAATTATCTTATTAAAGGTATAACTACTATGAGATCATGATAAAAGAACCAATCTATCCTGCTCCCCCACAAAGCAGGAGATAAATCTTGTCCTTATGTCTAGATCTGCAAGTAATACATCACTTAAGAAAAGGAACCTCTCAGTGATACATTTAAGTGGAATTCTCTGTCTCTTTGATCTCTGTGGTAAATGTAAGCTGATGGTACAATTCTCGCCTTTAACCGCTCTTTTAAATGCAAGTAGATGTTATCAGGTGTGTTGCTGATCTGCCAAGATATTGCTTAATGTTTATGGAAAGCTTTGTATTTTATGTCGTGCTTGACGATTCTCTAAGATCTGGTGTTGGAGCTGCAGATCACATCTTATTCGGCACACAGTCTTGTGTTCTGTGCATCCTAAACCGACCTTGAAACTGAGTAGGGGGCACATCCCCAAAGGACCATCAGAGACCACTAGAAACCCGCCCCTCTCCTCCGAAGTGGCTTGTGCATTAGGTAGGTGGCAACTATGGGTTAGATGGGTTTATGTAAACTTTAGTGTATAACTTATTGTGCTTTTTCCACCCTGGGGGGTTTGATTTGTGGAAAACTTCCACCTTGCACCTTGTGCAGAATAAACAGTGTGTCCTTTCTAAATCTGACTCTTTGTCCATGTTTAGAGTTACCAAAATTCCACAACATTAGTATAAAACTATATTACAAGCCACCATAAATTTTCCAGCAGGATACACTCTCCTCCATTCTGCCACAGGTCAAAGAGCTGCTGCACTTCTATGAAATTTTTCTTATAATGAAAAGAAAAATGTAACAAAATTTCTTGTTCCGTAATTATTTTTTTTATTGTAAAATTTTACAATGTTCAATCACTGTAATATCTAGAAGGGTAGTACTATTTCAGCCTGTTTCTTTCTCTAAAACGTGCTCAATTTTCTGTCAATGAGCCTACTGAAGGGCATAATTAGAGGCTAGATGACTTTTGTAGGAAACATACTTTTAAACATTTGCAAAACTATGGATTTTGTCTAATCTAATCCAAAACTGCCACAGTCTCCTGAGGCTAGAATGGAACACTGCCCATTCAAGTCAGTGGAGGACCTGATTTCAAATCTTTTCATATCCAAACACAAGAGTTATCCTTCCTATAGGGAACAATTTGTTGAACAGCGATTTCTTTCTTGTTTCTTGATGGTGATTCCAATTAGACCTCTCATAGAACTAATCATACACTTGCAATACCTGAGGACTTATTGCTTTCAATAGCAGGACTAGAAGAGATTATTATTATAGAAGAGATTATTATTTCTGTAAATTTTTAGATGATCTGTCATAATTTGAACCATATAAATTCTGTCCAGAGTTTTAGAAGCAAGTTCTGTAGGGTCTGCTCGTGATACAGGATGACAAGATGTCCAAACCAATAATGAAAACCATGAAATATCAGGGCAGAAAAAATGTTCCTGAGGGAAATGTACTAGCCTGAATTGCAGCAACTATGATCTTAAGACACCTAAATGTTTAACAGAGTATGTGACTTAGCTTTGAGCACCTAAATTCTATGGATATTTTTGTGGATCTGGGCCAAAATAATTAAGAATTCTAACTGATCCCATGTAACAGTTCCAATGAATTTTAACTTTCATTTTCAGCTCTCTAACCATGTAAAAAGTAATGGACCCTCGAGAGAGATATAAATCCCTGTATTTCAAGCCAGACTGACCTCTAACTGTCAAGACTTGGGAGGGAATTTTGTCTGAAAATATTATGTCTTAATTGTCTCTTGCAGGGTTTCTTGAACTTTACTGTGAAGCACTAGCCAGCACAAATTAGTAGTTTGATTCAGAAGAGCATTGTCTGTGCCAATGTCTGAAGTTTTTTGCTACTTGCCTGGAAACCTAGCACCTACCTGTCAGCTGCCTAAGTCTGAATTGAAAGAAATAAAAAAGTTAAGTTTAAAATATTTTTAATAATCAAAGAATGAGATGAAGTAAACTGATTTTCTACTAGGAAATTCTAAATGAGTTCTAGAGGTAAGGGTTTTTTTATTATTATAATTTTCATTAAACAATCTTCTCACTAGAACCCTTTTATTCTACATTTTTTTTAAAAATAATATAGAATCAGATTTCACAATACTCCTTGCTTATATATATTTGCTCTGAGATACCGCAGTGTGATCAGACAAAAACACACTCGAACACATAATTTTGATATGTATTCAAACAAGTAATTGTTTTTAATTTAAGAGGAGTTTCTTGCTTTATGAATGGAGATCAACATGCACAGAATGCAATTTATAACGACCACTTTTTTACTTGCTTTTAAAATTGGAAATTATTTAAGATTTTTAGGATTTTAATGCAGGATAAATATTGATTCCTTAAATATTTTTGTTTGGTTTTTTGTTTGGTTTGTTTTGGTTTTGTTTGGGTTTTTTGTTTGTTTTGTTTTTTAAATGATACTTTTAAAATATGTTTTTAAAAAATGTTAATGTACAAACTAGAACTGCCAAAGTGCTAAGCAGCTAAATATTCTTTGGAGAGAACTCCAAACTTTTATCTATATAGCTTGTCCATAAACCTTTGTCCAATTCTGGTAGTTATGTAATATCTGCAAAGATAACAAAGACTGACTGTTAAAATTAAATAGGATAACAATCAGCATTTCAAATAAGAGAGTCCTGGATCAAGGATTATTACTTTCCAACAAGATTAATTAGGTAACTGCTACAGATCTGTACAATACTTTTTCTGGTCAGCATTTAGGAAATACAAAGAGATTTATTTAAGATTAATTTTAGTTATTTTAGTATTGATAACTTAATAGTTTTTTGCAAATGCTCATAGATCAGAAACAATAACACTTATGGGAATGTTGTATTGACTGTTGTTATCTTGTCATTCTACCAGTGTCTCTCTCTACACTTCATTATTGATGGTTTCTTGTGTGCATGTTGGACTACTGAGACACTAGAACATAAATACTGAAGGACTGGAATGGCACATGGTTTGTCAGGGCTGTCATTATCTGTCCTTTATATTCCTTAATTGCTATGAGAATATTATCCTAAAAGACAAGGTGTCTAGATTGGAGCAGGGAGTTAAAATCTGACTTGCATCTGGATTCAGGGAAGTCCTGAGCAGGTTATATAAGTGTTGAAATAATGGAGCATGGACTAGAGATAAAGTCAGAAGTTAAAATAGATTTACAGAGGAAGGACCTGCTGCCATTGCCTAGCGGCAAAACGAGGCTGCAGCTGCCGCTTCCCTGATAACAGGGAAGTCCCACGAAGATTCCCTGAACACTGATAAGCAGCTGTACACTGAAGAATGGGGTGGTGTGAAGGCACCACAGCCAGACTTCAGTAAATCAGGAATACGACGGGAATGTGGTGACCCCTTTGACCTGTGCCTGCTATCCATCAAAAAAAATAGATGCCTGTCACATCACCCAAATACAACATTTCTGACTAAAGTCATTCAAAGGTGCACCTAAACCTAAAGAAATAATATATAAAGAGGTTGAAAATGAGGAGAAAATTGGGAGAAGGTTTTTTACCACACTGCTGGGGCAGTTGATGAGCTGAACCTCTCCTCTCCATCTCATATAGGGATGCCTGTATGGGTAAGCAGTAACTCATGTGTACGCTAATTGCTTGCTTTAGAGACTAAATTTCCTTTTGCTTCATAATATTTCTAATAAACTGTTTTGCTTTAGAACTTGTGCTCATGCTTTTTCTTATGCAGACAGACTTTGTCACAGATTACCACGAACCATCATTTGTCACAATTTGTCTCAATAAAAGGCGTTATTTCATAACTGTTAGAGTGATTCTTTTATAAAAGTGTTAACACTTTCATTGACAGTGGAATAACACATTGGGAACGCCAGCTGAGGGGTGCCCTTCTCTGTTGACTCAGATCAACAAAAAGGGCAAATTGAACACATCCTCCAATTGGTGAATCTATCAGTGAAGGTCCCCCACATACGGGACACGGACAGACTGGTCACACTATAAAGGGTTTCAATTTCCAGGAGGCTCTGACAGTCAAATAATTTACTAAGGGTTGAGAGAATCTCCCCTTTTGAAGGGTTGGGCAAAGCCACCCTCTTTTCATGGCATGGAGTGAGTTCTATCTTACAATTACATCAAAAGTGAAATTTCTCAGCAAGGAAGGATGGAGCTAGCCAAACCTTTTTTTTTCCCACCTATTCCTATTTTCTTTTTTGCCTTGCTACAGTAAGAAAGAAATTTTTCTATAAACAGATAAAATAAATAGATATTTGGGAAAAAAGTTGTTGTATGCTATGATCACTTTGACAAGTGAGGGTACAAAAAATCTATGGGAAAAAACAACCTTCTGAATCTTTGCTTTTCCTTCTCCTAAATTATTAGGAAGTGTTAAAAATAAGCCAAAGGGGGACAGGGGAGGGAAAGAAAAAAAATATAGGTTTGACTGCAAAACCAAAACAATGTCCAAAATTTCTTACCTAGTTTTATTTTTTTTCTTCCATAAAATGGCACCACTGCTGGCTTTTAATTCAGGTGCTATTAACACCTCCACATTGTTAACACAATCAATTCTTTTATTTTCATACTACTCAAGAATTGCAGTTTTAGGAAGCAACATACATAAAAACATGTTTCTTGCTTATAGCTTTTAAATCTGCCTTTCCAGTAGGACCTAATTCCTCAAGAGCCATCTGCTTCCTTCCAGGGACATATTCTCCCCTTATACTCAGTCATTCAAAACACCATTGGAGCATTATGGGGATACAAAACTTTTATGCTTAAGCATGCAAGTCTGGTACACCATCTAGATTTCCATCCTATGTAAAATAGATAGTTACCATATCTGTCAGCAATCAAGCACCTGATATTATTGCTTTCTGAACTATAGTTCAAAATAGTGGCTCCTCTGTTCTCTTTCAGTTGTGCAGATATTTTAAAGAGATAGTAATATACAAGCTGGTCTTAGAAATGTATATTCCAAGCAAGAACTGAACCCTTAATATTTGATAATAAGAAGGAAATAAGCTAGCTATAAGAAGATGTAATATTCACAGCTGATGAATCCTGTTTAACTCAATAAAATGAAGTTTCAGTAACAATGGACCTGTCACAGAGAAAACATTTTCAAATATGTCACAATGTTGAAAGCATTAGAAGGAACAAGGAAATTATTTTAGTTGGTCCATATACTGCATTAGCAATTAGTCCATTTTATGATTTAATTACAATTTACCCTATAGTTATAATAGACATGGAGAAACTAGGAGAAAAAAAGCTTAGGAAAAAAATCTACATATCATTGTATATAAGGAATATGGGAATCACTTAAGAGTACTGCTCTATTAACTTTTGAGAAAAAAAGATTGAGATTTGTAAGAACAGAATTAGAGATCACTAAAATGTTCATAAATATCCATGAAATCAAGGGTAGTGCAGAGAACACAAATAGGAAAAAATAATTTAAATCTTTCATTTTTACCAAAAAAAAAAGATTGCACCAATAGAAGTCAAAGGTTAAAAAAATCTATAACAAGCTGAAATTGTTTTTTCTTTTCACATGCACAGGATTTATGGAACCAATTGCCAAAGAATGTGGCAGGACATGATCGAAATGTGTTAAAAAGGATACCAGACACATTTCAAGGATAGGATCTTTGGTTCTGAGCCAAACTATAGTTTAGAAAGTCTGTAAATGGATGAATTCTACAGCTGAGAGGTTCCTGAGAAACTATTGAATCAATGCTTGCCATGAATTTATCTTTTCTAAAAATATCTGGCTGATGATGAAGGCTTTCTTCTGGTCTGAATCACAAGGAAAGTAAATAAAGTTTGATCAGTTACATTCGTAGAAAAAACAAACCCCCTTGGAAATAGTTTTTCCATTCTATAGTCATTGTAAACCAGAGATGAAGTCTGGGAAGAGGACAAAGGTGGCAGTGGGGTCACAGTGTTGTTTGGCAATACAGTGATTTCTGTTTTTCTTGTACTAATTGTAACATCTCCCAAATTCCCAGATTATTCATTTTCTGTCTAATTAGCTTGCATATCCTGCATTATCCTGTTTTTGCTAATCATAATTATGTTAAGAAATCATGACAGTAACATTCTCTTGGTGTATTAATAATATTTTGATCATCAAAATGTATTAATATCTTTGCCATAAAAATATATTTAATCGAAGTCTATTTTTTTATTTTATTGAGTTTCCGGGCTCTTTTTTTTCCCCCAAAGCTGCTATTTAGAATAAAATAATACATTTCTTCACCAAAAGTCAGTATAATTCTAAGGAGCTCTAAGAGACCTGAGCACTAATCCTGCACAGTACTTCCACATGAAAAAATGTCAAAACATGAAAACTACTTAGATTTAGCATCCAAAATTGAAATTAAATTTGGGAATCACACCCAAAAGGTTCGAACTACTGTCTGGTAAGGCACACGGTAGCATTAAAAATCCAGTAACTATTGATTGCAATGGAGCCGCTCAAGTGAATACAGTTTATCTGACTGAAAAGGTGATACGGTGTTAGATCCTCAATTAATTATTAACACAAACACGTAAGAGGAATGGGTACATAAGAATGCTGACATTGTTGTAATATCAAAGGCACATGTTTAACTCAAGTTTTTTATTAAAAAAGAGGACATAAACAAGGGATTAACATTCAGGTAACAAACATCACTAGCTTTCACTCTCAGTTATTTGCAAGGGAACTGCATCTGTTTTATCATTCAGAATATCCAGCCATTAGCAGGAAAAACCCAGCAGTTTAAAGAGGTGACACGTAACAATATTCCCATCCAAGCACATTATAGATATTATTTTCTTCATCTTTTCATCCTTTTCCTTATAGTAGTTGCACAAAAGTAAGAAAAGCTGGAACTTCTATGCATTCTGTGCCAGGTAGAAAGCTGACATCCTCTTCCACGGCAATGAAAGACTGAGACATCATTATAAAATTCCAGCTTCTTATAACAATAGGTAAGAGATGCAGCTGTTCCAGCGGCTCCAGCGGCCCCAGCGCAGGGCACGGCTGAGCCCCTCGGCCACGGGCGGGTGGGAGAGAGCCCTGGGAAAAGCCTGGGCAAGAAAGGGCAAAACGCTGCCCGGCGGCCAGGGCTGAGTGAGGGGAACCATGTGAGAAAGAGGCTTGGGAATGTTCCAGTTCCAAAATAGTGACAAGTGTGAGGAGGAAGAGCGGCAGAGAGAGGCTGTTGTAGACTGATTTCAGCCCCTCATTCTCTGCCTCTCTGAACTGCTTGGGGTGGGCAGGTGAAGGAATCAGGAGAGAAGGAGCAAAGCTGACCCCGAGAAGAGGGAAGGGATGAGTGGCAGGAGGGTGTTTTTATATTTGCCTTTGTTTCTCACCTCCCTTTTAATTAGCAATAAATATATTTTCCACAAGTTGATCTTGTTTTGCCCATGTTGTTACTATCTTGGTCCAATTGGTTTTTGACTTTATATTCTACCTTGGCAAGTTGAGGAAGGGCAGTATGATAGCAGCTGGGTGACATGTGGCAGCAAGCCCAGGGCAACCCTCCACAGAAAGCGTGGTTAATCTTGTAACTACTTACTTGTGGAAATCAAGAACATATTCCAAAGCTTGCAGTGGTCAGTAATTTAAAACTATCCTCTTTATAAGAAAGAAGTATGCACAAAACTGCTGCCAAAAAGACGTAAGGGCTATAGAGGTAGTTCCTATTCGTAATTATATTTAATAGCATTTTACAAGGATGGCTGTATTTACACAAAGCGCTTCAAAAGACATCTATAAAATAGCCTTTGTTGTCTATTTGCCAGTCTAAAATCCTCACTTTTTAAAAAAGTTTCAGTTTTAAAGTTAATAATTAGCTTCAGCTAATCAGGAAACATACCCAGCTTGTGAACAGAAACACAACTTCACTTTAATTTATTTTTGTAGCAGCTTAAAAAGGAATCAAGATCATTTTAATGCCAAAAAATACATTAGGTAAGGAAATTTCTAAACATGGAAAGTTCTAGCTTCTGCACCTGGGATGGGGCCACCCTGGATGTATGTATAGACTGGGGAATGAGATGCTGGAAAACAGTGCTGTGGAAAGGGACCTGGAGGTCCTTGTCGACAGCAAGTTGAATATGAGTCAGCAGTGCCCTGGCAGCCAGGAGGGCCAATCGTGTCCTGGGGGGCATCAGGCAAAGCATCACCAGCAGGTTGAGGGAGGGGATTGTCCTGCTCTGCTCTGCACTGGTGCAGCCTTACCTTGAATGTTTTGGGCACCACAATTTAAGATATTAAGCTGTTAGAGAGCGTCCCAAGGAGGGCAATGAAGATGGTGAAGGGCCCTTAGGGGAAGCTGTATGAAGAGCAGCTGAGGTCACTTGGTCTGTTCAGCCTGGAGAAGAGGAGACTGAGGGGAGAACTCATCACAGTCTATATTTCCTTGTAAGTGGAAGAGGAGGGGCAGGCACTGATCTCTTCTCTATGGTGACCAGTGAGAGGACCTGAGGGAACAGCCTGCAATTGTGTCAGGGTGGTTTAGGTTGGATATTAGAAAGAGGTTCTTCATCCAGAAGGTGTTTGAGTACTGGAACGGACTTTCCAGGGAAGTAGTCACAGCACCAAATCTGATGGAGTTCAAGAGGTATTTGGATGATAGTCTCAGGCACATGGTGTGAGTCTTAGGGATGGTCTTGTGAGGGACTAAGATTTGGGCTCAATTGTCCTTGTGAGTCCCTTCCAATTCAGCATATTTTGTGATTCTATGAAATGGAATTGTATCCAGGGCTGCCACTAGAGTTTGGATCAGCACCTTGTCTTTGATTTGTGAAAGATCAATCTATTTGCAAGAACTAAGTCAAGGTCTGGATTTAATAGTTTCACTAGATATGTAAGGTAATTAAGACCCTCCATGCACTTGTTATGAAATATTTTTACTTTACAAAGTATTCTGCTATGAACTGTGAAGACATTTATCATCAGAACATTGTTCTTTCATACATTATTCTGCATTAGGAGAAAAGATTAACCCCTGGTTCAAATGTCCTCACAGGGTTGGGAGCTACTTCACTGCAAAGATACCTGGAATACTCTACTTTTCTTTTCCTGGTGCTGGTTTTGACCCTTCCCCTCCCACAGCTCTGCTGAGGGACCTTCTAGATTTCATGAGGTCTGCTGGTATTTTTCCTCTTGACAGTTACATTAGTTCTCCACAGTTTCTATAATGAAAGGTGAATAAGGTCTATTCTGAGTTCTTTCAAGGACTAGGATTCTGTGAGTTATCAAAGACAATCCTACAGGATATAAATATATATCTTGCACTGACCCTTTAAGCTAGTATGAGTGTTTACCCCCTCTCTCTGGCATTTCAGGATCTGCTAAGGAAATCTGTGGTCTCTTTCACTTATATTAGTACCAACTCTCAGTCTTTCTGAACAGCTTAATAATATACCTGTGGCTGCTTCCTAGTGTTGCAGCACTAAAAGACTCATAGTTAGCTTTTGAGTCTTTTTCTACCAAATGAGTATTTTTGGATGGAAGAGGGGTTCCTGCTAAAACATAATGCATGGTCTATTTTAAGGAGTTCACCAAGTTCTAATAAATGGCAAGAAAATGATGGCTGTGAAAGGATAATTGGCTAGCCATATAAAAGATCTTTATCTTCCCTCACATGTTTAGCTTAATAGTTTTCTTAAGGGCATTCATGTTTTCATGGTCCCCATAAAGGTTAACAGAGGTCTGCTGTAGAAATCCTTAGCTCTATTTCGCATTAGCTTTTATCAGGTCAGCCCAAATAGAGGAGGGAAAGTTCCACAGCACAGTCCCAGATTTCATATTTTCCACTTTTGTTTTTAGTTTGTTTTTTCCATCTGAAAAATACATATATTGCATTGACTACAGTCTTCATGCCCTTTAATAGCTCAGCATATATTTAAAGTAAAATTTAGACTTAAACGCTTTAATACTTTCACTCCTCAGAAAGCTTCCATGTTTATTTAATAGGCTGCTCAATGGAATACCACTATTTCTTTGCCTGAAATATTGTACAGCCAGCTTTTGCCAACTGATACTGCAGTGGTTCACACACATCACCAGCTCTCAAACATCTTCTGTTCAGTGTTACTGGGCAACAGCATGACTAGTGCTACATTGCAATGGCAGACATTTTAATCAATATTTTGATAAAACTCAATGGCTGAAATTTTTGTATGCTTTGTATAGACAAAGCCGTTAGTGTAATTCAGAAAAAGAAATTCACCATATGTTTGTTTCAAATATAGTACTTTGACACGGATGTAGTCTGGTCCCAAACTGATGTAATGTAGAGATTTTTATGTTTTGAAACAGTTTCCTGTGCTTTTTGCTTCTTTTTATTTTTTTTTTTTTAATATATATATTCCTATTTCCTGTTAAAACATATAAAATTATTCTCATCTAGAGGATTTCTATTTTTTATTCGGGTGTGTATATGCGTATTAATTCCAACAGTGACAATGCAGACTTAAAAGGAAATAATTTTTGCCTCAGCTCCCAAGTATGAATCAGTAAAAACAGACACAGGGAGCTTTAATGCCTCTCCCTAGATAATCACGGATGGGACAAATGCTGGTTTAGACACCTGGTGTAATTTACAATAGACTGAGGATACTTCCAGTTGCATCATGTGTTGAACACCTCAGGGGAGCATTACAGAAACTGACTGCCATCATGGCACAGGAGAGTTTGTCCCCTGCTCTCTATTCTTGATCTCTATTGCCTTCTGTTCATGACTCGGGTGCTGGCTGCCAACAAGATGAGTGATGTAAGAACTAATACCACATCACTATCTCAAATAATCCTGTCAAGTTGGGTGTTCTGCTAGTTTAGGGTCATTTTGTACTGATATGAAGAAGGTGGGAGGGTGTGGAAAAAAAGTAAAGGAAAGCTTGCTGTGATAAAGCAGCTGAACATTTCTGCTTTTAGAATCAAGTTCAATCAGTTATATTAGGTGCACTACTTAAAAGCCGTTGCATAGTACGCAATATTTGTTTGGACAGTCATACTGAAAAGAAAGATACGTCTTTTCTAGTTATTTTTGGTGCAATAATAAATACAGAATAGTGGAATGTACTGTAAAATATGCTGAAAGATACACAGCAAGACTACAAGACTTTTATTTCAATTGAAGTGTTCTGATAGACAAGTAAAGAAGACAGGGAAGATGGAATTGTTTCTTAATGGAATCTTGGAATTTTGACATAGAATTATGTCAATGAATTACAGTCATATCTTTCTTTTTCATGCATACAATGCAATTTAGTTTCATAATACGTGGAAAATGAAGTGGTGATGACAGCAAGTCATTTTTTAAAGGTTCTTTTTTGGAGGGGCTGTTTTGCAATAACTCATTAAGAATTAGAGAAAAAAATTATGAAGTTTTGAAGCCTCTCTTCCCTTTAATGTTTCATGACATATTTGCTGTTATTTTGTGCTGGGTTGATTTAATTAAGCAGTCTTTCTTTAAATTGCATTGTGAAGTGACTGAGTATTACTTTTTTAAATAATCTGCAGACTGGGAAAAATCTAACAAATGCAAACCTTGCCCTCCAAATGCCACTTTTTCCATTCAAAATATTTTTTTAATTATTAATGTGTGTTTAAATCAATGTTGAGATATATTTGGTATAAAATAGTGACGGAAGGGCATTAAGTTTCCCTTCCAAATATTACAAGACACATTATGCAAGTAAAACATAAATACGTATGTCTTGATTTAATAAGGCCCAAGGGCGAATTTTCAAGTACGACAGACAATTGCAACAAATATAGTTCCACCAGTATGCAACAATGAGCCATTTAAGTTGAATTATTCTTCCCTCATTTTCTGTACATGCACAAAAGGTAGCTTATGGTAAATAAAAAAAATTATCAGCCCCTACTTAGCTTATGTATGTGAAGTTACAATGACGACATATCTAATAACCCATCATCTGTCTTTACATTCAATACATTAACACTTACTAAACATCACATCCGGGTATCAAAACTGAAGCACCAATCACTAATAGCAGTAGAAAAAGGTAGCGAGATTGATTTTCTTCTTTGGCCTTTCAGCTGTACATCTCAATGTATCAGCCCCCTTGTCAAGTTTTGGTAGGACAATCATCAGCTTGTTTATTTTTTTCTGTTCTAACCAGTAACAGAAACAAAAAGGCTATTATAATCTGCTGCTGCTCTCTCTCTCAGGTGATAACTTTCATGTTGCATGTATTCCATGGACAGCTAGCAGTAAGGAAACTTCCAATCCATTTGAACAGAACAGAGCACAGCCATGGCATCAGGCATCTGCCTCAGTTGTGTAGGACTATGTGACTTGATGCTAAAAACCAGAATTTGTTGATGTCTGCCATTCTGCAAACTAGCATCTGGTTCTGTGAATTTCCCTGGTCTGCCCTATCCCTGTCTTACACTAGAACAGAGGACAAAAATACTTTGCAAGTAGCTATATGCATCCCAGCCGAGACAGGGTAAGAAGGGGAAGGGGAAGGGAGGGGATGGGAGGAGAACATTTCAGTTAACGTTCCTTTAGCACCTATTTGTACATAGGCATTGTCTTCCTAATTTTCAGCTTTCTAAACCAGAAGTATGGCACAGAGATGTCATCTTCTGTTACTGTTGTCCTAATGCTTAAACAAGCAATAGATTTCTTTGCTGTGTTAGACACACTCATGCTATGAGGATTCCAGTGTCAGAATTTTGGGTTTTTTTTGATCATGCATTGATGAATTTCCCACAGCCTTACTAATTACATTAAGTCCTAAAACTTCCAAAGTAACTGAAAGAAAACTGTAACTATGTCAGTGAAATTCAGAATTTCGCCATCCTGTTCTATTAAATTTTGTAGAAAGCTGTTTAATACATTTAGCAGATATAAGCTGAAATTAAAATTGGAGATCTCATTATATTATACAAATATACATATTCAAGTCTCCAACAAATAGCCAACTATCTGTGCTGGCACATACCTAAATGTCCACTATGATAGAAACAGAATACTAGATTACAAAAACCCAAAAGGCCAGATTAGTCCAACTGTAAATACACAAGTTCAGAGAGCTTCACTTATCACCTTAGTTTTCACTCTTTCCTTTTTAATTCTAATTTAATGCCTAAACCTGTAACTTTCTGTTTTCCTACTGATAGCCATTTGCAATTCCTTTCTGAATTTGCTTATGTTGCTTTCTCAGGACCTTCTAGAACATGAGAATGCTACAAATGGGTAGAAAGAAGTAGAAACCTTGTTGTAAAAGAAAAAATTCTCATTTGATCATTTATGTTGAACATAAATTTTCAGCATGACAGTTGGAAAATATTATTTCAATATAGTCAAAGCAGAATTGTTTTTAAACAGAATTGCATCTATACTGAGAAACTCTGACAGCGTTTTGTGCCTTAAAGGTGGTATTTTATAGTGAAAGAAAATTGTCTTAGAAGTTTGTACTGACTTAATTACATAAAAGTGACTTATAAGAAAGAAAGATTATTTTAAATATTTTCCTACATGTGTTTTATATGCCATTCTTCATTTTTTTTGACTATCATCTCATAACTGTATTAATTACACATTGAGAGTTAATGAAGTGCTTATGAATAAAAGACAATAAAGAAAAATGTATTTTTTAATTGTTGATACTAATGGGCTCTGTCTTGTTCTGGTACAAGGAAATATTTAGGTGTTCCCATAAATCAATGCAAAAAAAGAATTAATCGTCATACAGAAAGATTATTTTGGCATATGGATATTCTTGTGCTAATACATTTAACTAAAGCAGATTTTCAATTCCCATGGTATTTTCCCCCTGAATATATGTATAAAGAACAATTTTATTCTCTTTCCTAGCAAATTAAAAGCTTAAGGGATATAAAATTCTTCTAGTCTTTGTCACTATGATAAGCTGTCCAAATTCCTGATTCACCCTGTACTTATTCTGGTTTGAATTCTAATTCTTTTAGTGAGTGGTCAGAATTATGCACAGCATTTCAGATGATGTTTTACTGAACCCATGTTCAATTGTACTAATATTTCCCTCTATTTAGAAAAGATTATGTTATTATCAGCCATAATATATTGGCATTTCACTTTGTTCAGCAATGAACCAGTGCACAGAAGTCTCTCTTCTTTGGCTATTTCGACTGGTGAACTTCTCAGATGAACACTGGTCTCTGTGGTTAGACTGATACATAATATTGCATCTTCTGCTATTAGCTTTAAAATCAGTTTTCATTATTCTAGTTTTCAGAAAGCAAATGTTCTTGAATGTTATTTCAACATTCTCCCTATTAAGAATGTTCACAATTTACTATTTTTGTCACAACACCTCCGAAAATGTTATTTACTACTTAACTACAGAAAAACCCCATTATCTACTTAATGCTGAAGTTAATGTTGATGCTGTTCTTTTAGTTAATGGGATACTTTTTCACAATCTCTTTAGTAATTTCCTGTTATCTAATTCCACTAATTCACCTTGTAGTACTGTATCTAGTGTTTTTGGCCAAATAGGAGATATATTTGTTTTGTCTTTAAAAGTCACTATGTTTTTTAAATTAAAAAAAAACCCAGCACCACCTCCTCACTGCTTCCCCCCCACACCAAAGAAAGAGGAAAAAAAATTAGAAGTTAATTTGAAATTATCTACTTTTCAATTTAATCTCATCTCAACTATTCTTTCCCTCTAGATTAGTTCAGAAGTATCATTTACTCTTGGCCAAGCATCAACTTTTTGCTCTCACTCTTGCCAGTGTAGATTTTCACCTAGCAACAAGTGCTGCTATTTGGAGCCACCATATGAATCATACTTTTGCAGTTTTAATAATAAACTCTCAAACATTTTACTAAATTAAAAAAAAATCCTATAATTAGAGTTATCTGAAACTTTAAGGTTATACAAAGTTTAACTACAGCTTTAGACAGAACAGATAGTGTTCCAAGAACATACATCCTTATTCAGTAATGGAAAGAAAATCTAAATGACTGCTTTTAGCCTGCTATGACCTGTGGTAACTATAAAATTATTGCTTAGTCAAGCAGGAAGATAACTGCTAGGACTTGAACTTCTGAGATATTTTTTGGATAACAGAAGATATAATCTGTTGTGAGTGTCGTTCACTAAAATGTCAAGTTTAAGAATAATTCCACTAAAATGTCAGGTTTAAGAATAATTTAAAGGGGTGAGAATTCACTCCAAAATAAACTTTGACCATCTTTAAAGTCTTTTTGTCTTATTATATTCATCACCTTGTGCTGCATCATACTAAACAAAAAGAATGGCATGACAGTTCTGTAAGCAAAGCCTTAAAGAAAAACAAACCAAACCAACAAAATCAAACAAAACTATTAACAGGTTAATTCCTGTCCTTACTTTTAATGAGTCCCAGTATTTGAACAACAGCTCTTATAAATACCTCTTCATAACAATCTTAAGATGGAGTTAAGATGATGGAGTTAGTGGATGGATGGAGTTAAGATGGATCTTCTAAGCTCAATCTTTTGAAAATTAAGTCTATTCAAAAAGTAAAACACCTTGAAGACACAGCTGGGAGTGACTGACAGACCCAACGACTGCTGCTCAGAATGCTGAATATGTCTGCTTTGTGCTGCTACAAAATTTCTAGATAAAAAGGATGCTAAAAGCAAGAATTTGCCATAAAATATTTTGCAAACTTATAATAACTAAGTCTACACTAGCAGTCAGAAGGTGTGTAATAATAATCGGGGTCTGGTGTAGGGTAGGATACCATTTTAACAGCAGAATGGGAGCTCCTGAAAAGCTGTATAACACAAGTTGCTAACATTCTGTTCACCATTATGTGCTCAAGATGTAATTTACTAGGATATTTATTTTTTCAAATGGCTTTTAATAGAATTCCACATGACATGCTGCTGATTAAAACTTGGACAATTTAAATCCAGGCTGTAGCATGATAATAAATAAAAGTGCAATTGACAGACAGGAAGAAAAGTACTTCCAAAAATTTTAAAAAGCTTGCTCAACTCTGGGAATTATGGAGATTCTCCACTGCTTCTTACTATTACACCATACAGATTTAACATTTAAAGTTGCTCATGAAACAAATAAGAAAATGGCAAACACAAGAGTCAACATCAAAGAAAGCTGGACAAGGATTAGAAATACTCTAAAAGCACACTAAGAGGAAATAAAAATTAATAAATATTAGTATAGTTAGACTTGTACTTCTTGAGATATGGACAACTATTGAATATACAGCTAGGGAGAAGGGTTAAGGAGGAACGTTGCAAGGAATGGGAAAGATAACGATGTTTGTATCACTAATCTCTGCATCTCTTGTACATAGGAGAAAAAACCAAAAAGGAATAAAATATGCATAGTGTAAACACTAAATACCGAGAATTTTCAAATGCTGCACATCTGGTAGTAAGAATAAATTACAGAATCACAGAATTAACTAGGTTGGAAAAGACCTTTGAGATCATCAAGTACAACCTTTGACCTAACACCACCTTGTCAACTAAACCATGGCACTAAGTGCCACATTCAGTCTTTTTTTAACATCTCCAGGGACAGTGATTCCACCACCTCCCTGGGCAGCCGATTCCAATGCTCAATCACTCTTTCTGTGAAGAATTTTTTCCTAACATCAAGCCCAAACTTCCCTTGGTGCAGCTTGAGACTGTGTCCTCTCGTTCTGTTACTGAGTGCCTGGGAGAAGAGACTGATCCCCACCCGGCTACAACTTCCTTTCAGGTAGTTGTAGAGAGTGATAAGGTCTCCCCTGAGTCTCCTCTTCTCCAGGCTAAACAACCCCAGCTCCCTCAGCTGCTCTTCCCAGGGCTTGTGTTCCAGACTCCTCACTAGCTCTGTTGCCCTTCTCTGGACAAGTTCAAGCGTCTCAACATCTTTCTTAAATTGAGAGGCCCAGAACTGGACACAGCACTGAAAGTGTGGTCTAACCAGTACTGAGTACAGAGGAAGAATTACTTCCCTAGTCCTGCTGGCCACACTATTCCTGATGCAAGCCAGAATGCCATTGGCCTTTTTGGCCACTTGGGCAAATGAACATGCTGGCTCATGTTCAGTTTCCTGTAAGTCAGCACCCCCAGGTCCCTTTCTGCCTGGCCACTGACCAGCCACTCTCTCCCAAGCCTGTAGTGATGCAGGGGGTTGTTGTGGCCAAAGTGCAGGACCCGGCACTTAGACTTGTTTAATCTCCTGCCATTGGATTCAGCCCATCTATCCAGCCTGTCAAGGTCCCTCTGTAGAGTCTTCCTGCCCTCTAACAGATTGATATTTGCTCCCAACTTGGTGTCATCTGCAAACTTACTAATGGTGGACCCAATCCCCTCGTCCAGATCATCAATAAAGATATTAAATAATATTGGGCCCAACACTGATCCCTGGAGGACACCACTAGTGACCAGCTGCCAACTGGATGTAGCACCATTCATCATCACTCCGGGCCCAGCCATCCAGCCAGTCCTTAACCCAGCAGAGAGTGTATCTGTCCAAGCCATGGGCTGCCAGCTTTTCCAGGACTTTGCTGTGGGAGACAGTGTCAAAGGCTCTGCTGAAGTCCAGATGGACTACACCCACAGCCTTCCCCATATCCACCAAGCAGGTCACCTGGTCATAAAAGCAGATCAGGTAGGTCTGTCAGGACCTGTCCCTCCTAAATCCACACTGGCTGGGTTTAATCCCCCATCCATCCTGTAGGTGCTGTGTGATTGCACTCAGGATGGTCTGTTCCGTAACCTTGTTGGAAACCAAGGTCAGGCTGAAAGGTCGGTAGTTCCCCAGATCCTCCTTCCAGGCCTTCTTATGGATAAGCATCACACTGACCAACTTCCAGTCACCTGGGAACTCTCCAGTGAGCCAGGACTGACGATAAATGATGGAGAGCAGCTGGACGAGCTCATTTGCCAGCTCTCTCATCATCCTAGGATGGATCCCTTCTGGTCTCATAGACTTGTGAGGATCCAAGTGGCTTAGCAGGTCTCTAACTGCTTCCTCCTGGATTATGGGGGGGGCTATACAGCTCCCTGACCCCATCTACCTGCTGAGGAGGCCAGTTGTCCTGAAGACAGCTTGTCTTACTGTTGAAAATTGAGGCAAAGAAGGTGTTAAGTACCTCTACTTTTTCCTCATCTTTAATTACTGTATTCTCCTCTGCATCCAATAAAGAGTGAAGTTTGTCCTTGCCCCTCTTTTTGCCATTAATATATTTATAAAAATATTTTTCATTATCCTTCACAGAATTGGCCAGTCTAAGTTCTAACTGGCCTTTTGCCTCTCTAATTTTTTTCTTACATGACCTAGCAACAACCTTAAACATTTCCTGAGTTACCTTTCCCTCATTTCAAAGGTGATACACCCTCTTTTTTTCCTTTATTTCCTTCAAAATCTCGTCAACACTGGTTGTCTTCCCCATTGGCTCCTCTTTCAGCACATCAGGACAGCCTGCTCCTAGGACTTCAAGATTTCTTTATTGAAGTACGTCCACCTCCCCCTGGACCCCTTTGTTTTTAAGGGCTGTTTCCCAAAGTACTCTCCAAGTTAGTCACTTGACTAAGCCAAAGTCTACCCTCTGGAAATCCAGTGTGGAAGTTTTGTTAATGCCCCTCCTTGTTTTACTGTATCTTGAAAACTCTACTATTTCATGGTCACTTCACCCCAGACAGCCTCCGACCACCGCATCTCCCACCAGCCCTTCTGTATTTGTGAACAGTAGGCCAAGCAGAGCCTGGGTTTGTTACCTATACTGTGTACATGCACTTCAGCTGGGCTGCTGACTTCACCCCGGACTCTGGCTTACCACCCTTGGGCTCCTCTCTGGAGAGCCTGGTTTCATCCCCTTTCCCCTTCAAACCTAGTTTAAAGCCCTCTCATTGAACCCTGCCAACTCAGGGGCTAGAATTCTTTTGCCCTTTTTAGATAGATGAAGCCCATCTGGGTCTAGAGGGCCAGTTGCAGTAAAAGTTGCCCCATGATCAAAGAATCCAAAATTCTGCTGATAGCACCAGCCCTTAAGCCATGTTTTGAATAATTCCTAAAACTGACAAAAAATACAACACTGGTGAAGATGCTAGAGTGGAACCATCAGTAGTATATTTGGTCTAAGACTTCCCTCAACAGTACCTTATAGCAGGTTACTCATGGAAAGATGCAAGACATTATCAAGGTCTTCCTCCAAATTACTTAAACCAGCCTCTCCTTCCTCTGACCTCTCTCAGTGGTCTTCTTATGTCCAGTAAGATGATTGCTTTGATCTGTCCAAAACCTGGGGAATTAACTCATTTTTAATGCCATGCCATGACTTGGATGTTTGTTTCTTTTTCACTCACTCCCCTATCCAATATTTTTAAAGCCCTACAACACATCAACTTGTCTGACATTTTGTGCAACAATTTTTTCAGGTTCCTTATGTGTTTCAGGAAAACATATTGTGTAGTTCAGGAAGATATTACTCCTTTATTTACTTTAAAGCAGACACTTAAAAGTTGATTAAATGCAATTCAATTTTTCTGGGGGAGCCAGAAAGCAGCTGGTTTTCAACTGTTGCTTAGTTGCCTGGTAGGGTCAATTTATATGCAAGAACTAATAAATGCAATCTGTCTTATAAGAAAAATAATTTTTAAAACCAGAAAGTTTTGGTGTATTTAGTTGTCTTTATTCACTTTTAGATAATGTGATTATATGCCAAGTTTTTTTCTCTCTTCCATTAACTAAAAGTGATCTTTTAAACAACAAATGCCAGTAGCCCTTCCACTGGGAACTAAATTTTTCTAGTGGTAGAAAATTTACTCTGGAACATAAGGGTGCAGTTAAGTGACATTTATCTCAGTAGCAGTGACAGCTTTGAAAAAAATATCACTACTCTTACTTACCTGGGAGCATTTTTGTATCTAGTTCAGGACTTTGTAGAGCACAACTGAGAAGGCTTGAGGGAGTAAAAGGAAGCAACCATGCTCCACATATGCTCTAAGCAACAATGGCTTTACACTGCCAAGAGTTGTTACTTTGTTACCTGTCTGGCTTTGTATTCTCCCATAAATTCAGACTTTTAACCCAAGTACAAATAATTACTGAAGGTGTCAATAAATAACATAAACTGTATTTGAGATGGAACAAGATTTACTGTCTTTTAAATCTAAGACATGACAAAGACAATTGTCACCTCACTATTAGGAACACTTAGCCTTAAATTGGGGCATGGGCAAGAGTGCCTTCTTATCCCTCTCTAGACAAAAATAACTGGTCCTTTAACCTCGATTAATGTCATGGCACTCACATTTGCCCAAATGAAATAATGAAATGTTCACATTAAATTTCTTGGTACAATAAACTTATTTTACCTGTTCCACTAAAATGATGCTAATTTTCCACTTTCTGCTGATGTTTCAATTTTGCTTATGCAACATTGCTTCTACAGCTGCAAAAGGATTCTGGATTTTTCCACAGGCTTGTGATGTGGTCCCAAGTAACTATGATGTATCTCTATTATACTTAAAATGTCAATTATACATTAATTTGTGCCTATAAACAAAAAGTTAATTACCCTAATGAATTAACTGAGATTAAGCTGACAACTGTCATGTATTATATTACAGTGTTTAGCTTGCTGCATAAAGAAATAAGAAACAGACCACATGGGAGTAGGCTAGAATGTAAAGACTGAGATACCTTAAGTGGGTCTTAAAATACGTCTCCTCAATGGTTTCAAATATCTGCAGCCATTTTGCTTCCTGTTTTGTATAAAAATGTATTTTAATTCTATTTTATATTTTATTGTTTTTTTCCTCCATTCAATAGATTTTGCTACCTGTTTGACTGAAAAAAAAAACCCAATCTCAGAACAAAGTCACAAGATCTGTCTCCCTCAAAGAATATTAATGCAAATAATCAACACTTTTTCTCTTCACAGATAAAAACACTCCTTTGAAATTCCCTTGGAAAAAGCTAAACTAACTGTATGCTTCTGGAAACTGTTGCCCATGTAAGATAGAACAGATGTAATATGCCAAAACATTAATACAACATCACTGTAAGTTTATTATTTTTAGTGTTATTATTTCCTGGTTTCTTAGATGACTAAAATCTATTCAAGATTCATAAGACAAGATAGAAAACTCTCTTGTGCAGATACCTGGAAAATATACATCATCTTCTAAGATTATTAAGTGTTTTCTAAAGCAAATCCTAAAGTGAAGAAAGCTCCCCTAAATGTACACTGGTGTCTTAATTAGAATTTGTCTTAATTGTTAGGTAACATATTCCAGGCAGCATCTGAATGTGTCGCCTTGACACATCTTGTTCATGCACAGTACCTTGCATATTTTCAGCTGAATAGCAGTCATCTGTCATTTTCCAATGTTGCTTATTACAAATTAAGGCATAGGATGCTTGGACTTTTGTTTTCAGATAGGCTCAAATTGCAGTACAACATGCAGAGTGGTTTGAAATTATTGGAGGACTTCAAATTTTATAGGCACTTCAGTATGGAATTTAAAGCACTCCAATAATTTTAAATCACTATGTCTTGCATAAAGCAATTTAAATTTATTGGAAGTGAAATTTGTAAGTGATCAGGGTTCTGGGCAATGCAGCATACACTGGTTTACAATTACAAGAGCTCTTTAAATTTTTATAAGCACTTCATTTAAAGATCAGGGCTCTGGCCTGGGATGGTGTAATTTAAAGCTGTTAAAGGTTTTCCCACTTGAACTAAAAAGAAAAAAAATCTGTCTCTTTTTAGAATAATTTTATTTTACTTGGCAAGAGATCCAAAACATAATTTAAAAAGAAAAAGAAAAAAGGAAAAAAAAGGTTAAATCCTGTAAAATCTATCTTATCCTATTCATGTCAAAGAAAGCTGTTGCTCAACCAGAGAAAAAAAAACACACACACACACACAAAATCAAACAAAAGTATAAACAAAGTATATACAAAATGACATTATGTAAATAAACCCCATCTATCCTTTTTCCTCTCTTTTTCTATCTGTGCCCATCTAGAATAATCTTGTAAGCTTCAGAACAGGAGCAGGTTTTTAGCTCTGTTGCAAGAGGTTTAGTGCAGTACAGGTATTAATAGCTGTAAAATGCTCCATGTGCGTACAACTATCTATGTGAACATAGGTATGCAAAGATAAATCCTGCACCACAGTGTCCTGTACCGGGAGCAGGTGCCCCGATGGTGGTGGCAGCACTGGGGGTTCTGCCGGGGGGGCCCCGCCCGGACACAGCTGTTCCAGCTGTTTCAGCGGCCCCAGCGCAGGGCACGGCTGAGCCCCTCAGCCACGGGCGGGTGGGAGAGAGCCCCGGGGAAAGCCTGGGCAAGGGAGGGCAAAACACTGCCTGGCAGCCAGGGCTGAGTGAGGGGAACCGTGTGAGAAACAGTCCTGAGAGCCCCGAGGGCAGAACCGGGAGGAGGGCAGGAGGGAGGAGAGACCCTGGAAGGGGATGGCCCTATGGCCCTGGGAGAGACACCAGCGGGGCAGGTCTCTGGGCGTGTTCCAGGCTGATTAAAGGGGGAAGTTTTTCATGTGTTCTCCTTTCCTTCTTACAAAGCAACTTTCTTTTAATTGTCAATAAATTAATATTCTAGAAGTTTTGCGTGTGATGGTAATTGGTAAGGCATCTCCCTGTCTTTATCTCAACCCCCAAGCTTTCTGAGTTCGGTTCTTTTTCGTTTTCCACGCTATCGCTTGGAGGCTGGGCAGGGAGCGGGTGACTGAACAGATAAATGAGAGTCTGGCTGTTGGCCAAAGCAAACCTACAAAAGCTGGCTGGTCTAAAGCTACTTCAAAGATTTTTCTATAAAACAATGTCTTTGGCAAGACTGTACTCTAAGGGTAATCCCAAATACCCTACTCCAAAGACTGCTAATCAACTCTCTAAACTAGAGAGCTATGTCTAAACAACTACAATGGTTTATACTATGGAGAAACTCTCTTTCCATTTCTGAAGGTAAGTGTGGGTTTTTTTCTTCCAAGACTGGGCAATGCATGTTACAGATTTTAGGCCACTTATTAAGACGGCATGGTGAGAATAAACACCTCTATGCAAATTTTCTTTTTAGTTCTATTACCCTAAATGAAGTGTGATGTACAAAGTACTTAAAAACTATTTGGGAAAAATCTATGAATTCAACCCTTTAGCAGAAATAAAACATTACATCATCATGTAATTTTTTATTTATTTTTTTAAATTTTTCTCTTCTAATAGAAGTCAGCCCCAATGCATATTGTCAATGCATATTTTCAAGAGTCATGAATAAACTAACTGGAAGGATGCCATGCATAGGTTCTAATTAGAAGGAACTATGATGCTACTAGACATTATTGGGTTCTGGTAACTGAACGTTCACAGTCTGGTGGGCACCTTTACAAATTTACAAACCAGAATGGTTGTTCACAGTAATTTGCTTCCAGTGCTAGTCTTGGTAATTTATTTTAAGTGAAATAGTTTTACTGTAAACAGATGTGAGGTTCCCTCACACTCCTGCCCTGAGAGGCTGAAAAGGTAAAATAAATAATAATGTTTAAAATCTCCTTTAGCAACAGTGCTGCATCTACCTACAGATAAACTTTCTATCTTCACATAATATCTTTGGTTGCTTAGAACCACATAGTGGTTCAGGTTCAGAAAGAGGCCTCTGAAGTCTGACTAGTGCAACCCCTTACCCAAGCAGGGTCAGCTACAGCAGGTTGCCTGGGACTGTGTCCAGGTGAGTTTTGAGTTAATTTGAAACATGTTGACATTCTGTAGAAAAGTTGACAAGGGATCCTCAGCTGACTTAGGGATGGGTAAACAAGCGATTGCTGATGTTAGGTTCATCATTCTCATGAATCTCACCATCACCATTGCACTACATTGCTATCCTTGTCTGTGCTGATCAATGGTGACCCTATTAAGAGTGATGATTGCCCAAATCTCCACTGCCCAGTGAGTGTCCCTCAGGACTGAGCTTTTGTGTTATAAGTCTGATACTAGACAAGACACTAATGAAGTGGGTTCTTCTGTTTCCATCCAAGGCCTCCCAGGCACGTGAACCCCTGGGTTTTGCTGGGGTCATGGACACAACACCCATAGAAGGTAGTTTCAGCATGGCCTATGCATATCCTTAGTGGAAGCTGATCCTTTTCATTGCATATGAAGTCATCATACTTTGGTGGTTTATCAGAGCAGAATGCTGATATAAATAACTTCCCCACCAGTCACTGATGGTAAGAATTGCTTGTGCTATCTGTGCATCTCAACTGGGTCAGGAGACTTCAGTGTGCCTTTAATCAGACTATTAGTCTGCTCAATAATTGCGTAGGCTTGGGGCTAATACCGTGTATGGAACACCCACTTAATGCCCAGTCCTGAACCACTGCAGCTGAAAAATGTGGTCTGTTATCAGTTTGAATACTCTTGGGAGAGAGTGGAACACTGAACCACTCACACAACACTCACACTGTTTGGTCCTCCGTGGCAGCACTGATGATTATAGTCACTGGCAGTCCTCAAACCATTATACTCTTGCCAGGATAAACTTGCTTCCATGAGATGGTTTCAATGGCCCAATGAAGGCATCCTTCCAGCTACTCCAAAGGGCCTTGCTCTGCCTGATGTGCTGGGGTAGGCCTTGGCTTGTGTGGCTGGCTTTGAGCCTTATCTGTCACTGTGGGCAGGCCACAAATATTTCACATGTGGCTATGGGCACCAGTGAGTCACTGCACCCGTTATGCCCATTATGTTGATGTCCTTTCTTGATGGTTTGATTTTGAGTTCATCTGTCTCCTGCTTGTTCAGTAAACTAATTTGGGCTCCTGTGTCCATCAAGAACTGTAAACTTACCCATTTCGGAACAACAAGGATATATATGTAAGGTTCCTTAGCAATGAACCACTTGTCAAGCAGATTGGGTGGAGAGCAATTTTTAGGTTTTTTAATTCCTTTAGTTTGTCTACAAGGTTTTGTTTCCTGAAGGGATCAGGGCACAGTTGTTGGCACTTTCTTTGTGTTCCCCCTTTTCCCCCTTGCCAAGTCCACTAGATTTCATAAACTCCCAATGTTATGCTAGAATAAAGGAGTTCATGGCACTCCAGGGCTTGAGCCTTCTGCCATGGACCATTCTGCACCAGGCCACGTGTCCAATTTGACTTGCTGCAGAGGGACTTAGAGTCCCAGAGGAGGTCTGGAGCAGGGCTCAATGCTGCTGCTGAACTCTCCAGCTTCTGTTTGTGCCACTCCCTGGATCCACTTGCCACATTTCACACCCACAAAGGACTGTATCACACAATACCTTGGCTCAAGTGAGCACATGCACAGGTAGATTTTGAGGGTCTTGCTCAAGAGGTTTCTTCACAAGAAATTTTTCTTTCTATCTGTTCTCTGAATCACTGAACTTATTTATTCTTGAATTCACCATTTGTCAAACATTCCTTTTTAGAAGGAAGCTTTAGCTGCAGTCAGAAAGTGAGTAATACCAGATATGCGTATTTTCGGATCACCTGTACTAGTAATTTATTCTACTTGGACTGAATTTATGCATTTTTATCAAATTAGTCACAGCACATAATGCTGTGACTATATTGTTTGATACAGTGGTTGGATTGCAGTCTGTCTTTGACTCAACTTCATTCATGTGTCCCATAATCCATTGAAGATGTGTTAATGTGCAACTCCTTTAGTCAGCAAGCCAGCACCTCCAAGGTCAGTTATTACCCTGGTAAAAGCTTGAGGCCGTGAACGAGATGTCATATCACTAACACAAAACTACCATATAATGACACAACATTTCTGCTTTCTCTGGATGACATTTGAAGGCCATGTGATGAAGTAGACTGAATCTTGTTAGCAAGTCTAAAGAAGCTCTATCAAGTGGAGGCTGGTGATGTAAATTTAAGCAAGTTCCCTGCACTGGGAACAACATCATTATGGCCTGTGTTCAGAAAGATAAGGTACAGAGAAGAAACAGTAGGAGGACCTGGCTGCCACCCTTGATGATCTGATTTCTGTCAGAAGTAGGGGAGCTGGCACAGCACATCTGTTGACTTCCATCTTTTGTGGTGGCTAAGGCTCTGAAAGGGATGGCAGTGGGTGATACAAGAAGTGCAGTCTAACCAAAAGCAGGAAGGTGAGAAAAGCAGCTTTCATGAAAGTCTGTGTCAAACTCATCTGATGTTTGACTGTGCAGTTTCCTGACTACACGAAATCACTGTGGAATTAAAGGGATGACTTTGCATCCTGACCCTTTTGCATCCCGCGTCTCTATGTAGATCATTCCAAATTGATTCTCCTCTGATCTTCCTATGTATGCTTTATCTATGCAGCAAGCTATAAACTAAACCTTGCCATTGAACTCTGTTAAAAGTCACAAATTTGTATTAAAATCTGTTTTTTCCCAATACCTTTGATGGCGATTCCTTAAGTGACTCAAACTGTTCATTCACAACAGGAATAGGGAGTGCCATAATGCTTTGTCATTGCTGCTTCTTTGTCCTCACACTCTTCCCCTGCTCCAGCATGGCATCACCCACGGGGCCACAGATCCTGTCAGAAAACCTGGTCCATTGTGATCTTTCCACGAGCTGCTGCTTTCTTCAGGGTACATCTGCCTACTCTGACATGATATCCTGTTGAAGAATGGCTGGATGATTTGGGGCACGGGTCTTTTACAAAGCTCTGTAAGCAAACTCCTTGCTAGGCCGGACACCATAACGAGCAAGAGAATGCATCACGTATGCAGCGAAGAGCCACAGACTACGTGCTGGGAAAGTGCTGGGAAAATGCAAGATAAGGACATTGTCCTTGACTGAGCCAAAACAACGATTCTGGGAAGTTGTAGTTAAAGACTGAGAAAAGGGGTAAACAAGAGGTTTGGTTATGCTAATGTTGCCTTCTGATATGTGACCAATTGGCTATTGTCTAGTATGCATAACTAGAAATTGTGTATTTAAGGAATTAAAAGTGTGCAATAAAGTTGGAAGCTTGATCTATCAATCATATTGGTTGCATCTCGAGTCTCCCCTCGCGGCAATATCCTCCACAGGCTGCTGGTGTATCTCTGCACCATCACAGTCCTCCGTAGGCTACAGAAAGACAGCCTGCCTTGCCATGGAGTTCAGCATGGTCTGCAGGGGAATCTCTGCTCTGGCAGCTGGAGCACTTCCTCCCCCTCTTTCTTTATAGACCTTGGTGTCTGCAGAGCTCTTTCTTTCACATATTCTCACTCTCCCAGCTGCTGTTACACAGCATTTTTGCCTGTTCTTGAATATGGTTATCAGGAAGGTGCTAACAATGTCTGCACTTGGCTCAGCTTTGGCAAGTGACGAGTCTGCCTTGAAGCCTGCTTGAACTGGCTATTTCACACAGTCACAGAATTTTCTGAGTTGGAAGGGACTCACAAGGATTATTGAGTCCAACTCTGAAGTTAATGGCCCATATGTGGATCTAATCAGCATGAAGTTCCTGGTATCTTTTCGCAGAAGCCATCCTTGCAACCCTCCTCTACCAAAACCTTGACAGATAAACCAAATAGAGTAGGGAGCAGCAACAACAACAGCAAAAGGTCCTAAGTGAAGTATGGACAGACCAATTGGGAACATCACTAGAGCTACAGAGACAGGCAAAAGAAAAACTGGCAGAACAAATGACAAGTTAAAATTATGCTGACTTTTTTTTTTTAACAAATTTGAAGTGACAAGTCAAACATATGCTGTGTCATACTGTTGCTGAAGGGTTTCTTTTGCCTCTCATCCTATTCTCCTTCACAGTAATTTTATTGTCACAGTCGACTGTGATTAAAAAAAAAACCAAAACCCAGCCACAAACCACTTTCTATAAATGTGTACATTTTAGCTGCCTTTCTCTCTTATTCCCACATCATTTACACTTATTCTGTCAGGAACATTTTCGGTTAATATTTTCATACTAAAAATCTTTCTTGGACATATTTGTACTATCTATTTTAGCCCCCTTTTTTTGGTAGATTTCATACCACATGAAGAAATAATTTGCCATTAGTTTCAACCTACCTTACCAATTCAGCACTCTTCCAGCATCTGCACTGATGAAACCTCTTCCATGTTCCAATCTGTAGCAGTCTTCAATACTGTAGTGTTCTTTTACAGCCATTGTAGAATAATTTGAGCAAGTATTACATGTTTTTGGAAATGGTACTGAAGATGGATATGGAACTGAAGGTGGACATGACTTATTTACTAAGTAGTTTAATCCTGTTCCTGGATGAATATAAATGAACCCTGTACTTACTTTCCAAGACTGGACATTGATTTGTTGTACAGCAAAACTACAGAATAACATCTTTCATAATTTCAGCAGTTTTTGTTTCTACCTTGTGTACACTGGGAATCTTCTTCTTTTTCAGGAGCAAATGGCTGAAGATACGGCTTAAATATGACCTCCAAAGTTTAAAACTTGCCTTCAATTGCAAGAGTTATCAATATATCAGTGGTTATTAAATGACTCCACAAATCCTTGAAGATATATTTGGAACATGATTTATATGCCATTTCTCCTGTGTATGACTATTTTATGAATTTTACACTTTGATTGTACATGCTCATAAAGCTCCGACTACATAGACTTTAGGTTATTTAATAGACTTACTGTTTCTGAGGAACAGGAGAAAATCTGTGCTGTAATACATTCTCCCTCTATCTCAGACAATCTAATTTTGGTTTTGCTTTTTAAACCTTGCTTACCTCCCAGGTGATGATACTGCACTTTTATTAAGTTACATGGAAAAAACCAAACAAACAGCAACAACCATCCACCAAAAAACTTGCTTCATTCTTTTCGATGAAGCAAATCTTTAGATATTGCTTTTAACAGATGCACTTTGAGAACTTATGTGAATGTCCTGTTTGCTTGCTTCAATTCCTTTGGTGCCATAATTATATTGTGAATTATTTCCCATCTAGCCTGTATGCCAGCCCTCAGCCTGACAAAATTTAGAACAGTAGAGATATTGCTTAATTAAACTCCATTTTCCAAAATATGGTTCATAATGAAAAAACTGACAGACACTTAAACATAGTTACATTAGCCAATAAAATGCTAAAGTACTCATTTTAAAATATTCAATTAGACATGACCTACTGTCAGCTAATTCATGGTTACTGGAAAATCTAATTATGTCAAATAATGATTATGTTTAATTCCAAGTTTTACTTGCATACAACATATAATACTCCCTCCATATACCCTGCCCCCTCTCTCCTAAACCAAGACAGATTAATGCAAAGCACCAGATGACTCAGTTACTTCGAATCAAAGTTCTGTGGAAGTTAGAACTGAAAAGAATGCATAAACATCAGACCCTGAATCCCATGAGATGGATACCAATCAAACACTGCACAGCCCCCTCCCCTGTTCTCCTCCTTCCCCCTGGCATTTTTAGATGCCTTAATGCCTTGGAAAGTCTGGAAACAAAAGGGATTTAAGAATTGCTGCACTCTGCTTTGTAACATGTATTAGATTTAGATTCTCAAATCTCATTTTTTCAAAGATGATTTAAGAGGCAAAATTTCTATAGTCTCTATGCAGATCTTTCTTATTTACTGTCACAGAGACACCCAAAAGGAAAAAAGGGAACAGAAAAATAATAACAAAAAATATTAAATTCTTCTACTTGCAAGAAACTCTTCAATAATATGCCACCTTTATACTAAAGCAGTCTGTTCAGCATCTCATGCACCTTCAGGGACAGAGGCAGAAGTGTGTGATTACTGTCACTACCATATTACTACTTAAGCCTGTGGTATTCTATAACTTGTAATGCATCCCCTTTCCATGGATTGGCCATTTTTAACCTGACCATTCAGGTTAAAAACCATTTCATTCCTTCCTCACAAAGGGCAAGGAGCAAAGGTTAATAGTGTCTTTTTTCACAACTTCTAATGTAAAGCTATCTCTTAATATAAAGCCTTAGTTCTACTAATAAACGCAGTCACCTGTAGTAATATTTGTGGGCCACATAAGACAGTCCTCCCCTCCCCACTGTCTGTCACTCAGATCCCCCTAAGCTACATACTGAAATGACAAATGGCCCAAAAGGTACTCGTGATAAGCCTTATTTTATTAATATTTTCTGGTATGAATCCCTCCTCAGAAAGATGACAAAATTGGAGCAAAGATAACTCATATCTGCACTATTGAAAGGTATCTTTCATCAGGCGAAACCACTTGATCAAACATTACTTTTTAAACTGTAAAAGGAACAAAAATACTTTTATGAAGTAGTCAGAATAAAAATGAAACTTTTGCTTGCTAACTGTCTTCAACATTCAACAGGTTCTCCCCCTGCATAGTGATCAAGTACTGAGAAATACCTAAATAGGACTAATACATGTAACGATTTAGGTATAAATATCTTTGATATTTCTTATTAGTTTATGCACTTAGTCCTTTTTTGAATTAGACTTTAGTCAGTGCAATTTATCATTTAAGAATGCAACAGAATTATTTTTAAAACTCTGTTTTTACCTTTGACCTGAAAATAAGTTTTCATCATAAAAATACACTGCAGAAATATTTTTTTTAATGAGATAAATCGTGCTGGGGAATAGAAAAAGTTTAATGGTTAGAACAGGCATAAGGAGGGCAAGGATTAGATAGCCCTGCCTGATGAATAAGGTCAGGAACTAGGAGTGGGAAGAAACTGAAGTGCCAAAAGCTAACTCACAGGATCAGGGTGGCAAGCTAGGGTCAGAAGATGAGATTACAAGTCTAAAACATTTATCAGACAGAAAATGACTGTTCTAAAGAGGATTTTTGCTCAAATATGAATATAGTCACACCTGCAAACTCTGTGGTAGGCACACTTAGAATAAAGGCTAAGGTTCCTTGTGTGAGGCTAAGGATATAACATTTCTGGACAGCATCTCTATTGAAACTTCCATGTTGAGTTTCCAATGTGGCTGCAAGAAGAACTGCTCTGCCATTTTTGAGTCATAGTTTAATTATCTCTCACATTGTTTAAATTACTTTTTTGCTATTAAAATCTCTATACTATGTCTAAGATACAAAATTCACACAGAAATTACACAAGACCAGATGTTCCTATTCTGCCCAGTAGATAGTTTAATTAGTTACAGACTTCAAGTACACAGGCTTTCTCCCTCTCCCAAACTATGAAGTGTTTTAGAAGACATGCAACTATGTATTAATAAAGTTTTCTCTGTTAAGTTGTATTTGATTTTGACACAAAGCAATGCCATGTTGTTTTAAGTACAAAGATGTGAAAAAAATCTGTTATTTTTGATGAAACCTCATAATAGATGAGAATTCTGACAAAACTCCATCTAAATTGATGGTAAGCAATAATAGTTACTAATAAATGAATTAATGCTCAGTAATATTGTTGTAGGGACTTTTTCTGTCTCTATTAAAGACAGGAAAAAATCTTATTGACATAAGAAGGATCAAACTCAGATGCAGTAATTTATTATTCCCCAGTCTTAAAAAGCTTCATTTACTGTTTAGAATATTCAGTCATTATTTCAATATATTGTTTCATTTTCACATCACAGTGTTCTTTGCAAAGACAATTTAACCCTGTATGACTTTAAAGTTTTCATGATTGGTCATATTTATTGCATCATAGCACTAACAAATACATTCACTATACAAAAGTGGAACACAAAATATATCTGTTTCAGTGAAGGTGTTCTTTCTTAAAGTACAGTTTCCGTATGAAGTGAGACTTAGGTGACTGTGACCTGTCTTCATCTGTCACAGATGACAGCTACTTTTGAACTCTTTTCCCAGTCTCAAGACTGGGAAATATGAAGCCCCTATCCTGCTTATAAAATCTGACAGTTGAATGAAATTGAGAGGCCTAAATTAACTTTGCAGGCTGGAGAAGGCAAGTAGAATTCAGTGCCTAAATTTGGTCACTTCGGAAAGCCATACTGTGAATCAGCTGCCCAGTCAACACAGGGGTGCAACTGAACAAGCCACAGCACATAAATACTTTTACCCAGCAAATTAGGTATATAAAAAGAGACATCAAAATATCAGGTAAAAGATGGCTTGGCAAACATTCTCTAAGGGTAAAAAGTCAGTCATTTTAGCCTAACTACTTCTGGAAATATTCTTCTCTCTCGTCTTCCTCCTACTAACCTTTCCTTCCCTCATTTAGCAGTCAAAATTTTGAGAACAGAAACAGCTTCTTTTATATTAATTTCTGTGCATTATCTTTATATACAGTACACACTGTAGATAGTAGGATAAAGAAAAAAATCTGTTTTATTCTTGACCCTGTCCTCAAATGCCTCTCTAAATTTTCACAGTGCAGACCTGTTGACCAAAAAGACATTATTTCTCTAATCATGTAATGCAGTAGAACTGGCATGAATAAGACAGGAGACATAACCTTTGACAGCAATGATGCCATAGGAAGGGAATAAGTATGATTTTATTACAGACTACACTTCCAGTGCAATATTTGACTTGAGTTTCTTAATGATGATTTAATAGGCTTCTGTTTTTAGACTAATAGCTGTACACTTACAGCCACTCAAAAAAATTATGTGTGCCTTTTATATTGAGAGAATGTCTAGAGAGGATACGGATTTATGCCTACTATGCCTATGATAGAAAGATGGACCCTTAGGAGTAGAGATCATACTATAAGAATAAATGAAAGATGTGGTTCAGCAGGAATCATCACTGGGAGTGATGGACTTGGCATTTTGCATTATATAGTCCAACACACTGGCTGCAATTTTTAACTAGTTTAAACTTTAGTAATCTCAGACATGCAGCAGAAATAACACTGGTACTGTGAAGAGATACTGTTCATGAACAGCAAAAATTAATGAAGTTCAGAGACAATCAGGCTTAGTTACAGTGAACAGCTCTACGGCTGTTCTGATGCCTGGTAAGAATCTGTCTTTGTTCTAGCTGCCTATTTTCATGAAATATGCTTGAAAACGGCATCTCTGAGACTTGTGGCTTTTATTTAAATTTGCTAAAAAGTGGTTATTGGGTTCAAGTGGTTAGTCTGGAATAAAAAAAGAGGGATGAGAAATGAGAGACAGTGCTACCACACACCTTTAAGAAACCACAATTAAGAAACTTAATATTTACATTTTCAGGTAATAAATTAAGATATATATCTCTTTACTAAACCAAAATACAATATAATACACCTTACTACGTCCTTTAAGTAACAGCAATTCAAAAGATGGTCTCCCAAAGAACATCTAGTGCCCATGGATGAATAAGCCACTTGATTCAGTTTTGTGGCAACAGTTATAAAACATCCTTTGAATATTATCCACTAAATGTTCAGCTAAACTCAAAATAAGCAGGAGGAAAATAATTACAATTATTTCTCTTGACCTTAAAAATCAGTTATGGTGACACATCCCTGGTCCTTCCTCTGAATCAGAGAATTTCTTAAGTGAATCTGTTTCTATGCTGGAAGGGCTCTTAGGAAGTACAAACTTATCATATGCTGTTAAATGTCTCAGTTCAGTAACACGCTGGTTAACTTTTGGCAAAGCCTTAAAGTATTTGTTGAATAAAAATGGACCTAAATGAACAATTATATTTAAACACATGCTCATTTCTTTGGTGACTTCAGCTTTGAATGTAATGCTGTAAGGGTATGAGGAAAGATTGTCTGCTTGCAAAGTTGAAAGATTAGTCCATCTAAACACTGACCTTATTAACCCTGAAAAGCTATTTTACATAAATACTGATCTAATAATGTTCGTGTGTATTCTCTCTTTCTATACATATGTGTGTGTGTATGTATATGTATATAAATATACACTATCATCATACATTCAGAACAGGAAGAGATATCAGAGGCTTTGAAATGTAAGAATAGAAAAGGTAGCTTGATTCAAGTTCTATAGATATACCAAAATAGATATGTGGAGTATCATTATGAAACAAAGTGATCAAGCTACCATCTGAAAATGTCACCCACAACAAAAATAAATCTGCTCTGCAACTGACTATATTTAGATGAATTATGTAAAATCATAAGCAAAATGCTAAGTAGTCCTTTATAGTATCTTGAGCTGAGATTATTTATAACTCATTAAGGGTTTTATGGTAAATGTGTATGCGTTGAGGTTTTTTCTTCCTTAATCATCCTGGTAAAGTACTGTGAAAGTCTTACAGGACTTTCAGGGCCAGAAAAGTCAAGCATATACATTTACTACAGCATATCTGCATATAGTTTCACACTTTCAGTCTAAAACATTTCAATGTCAAAAGGTTGCAAGTCTAAGTGGAATTTCACAAACCATTTCTTCTGTGCTCACTCAGCTACCCTTAATATAAAGTAGTTGGTCAGGAAAAATCGATGGGTTCCAGAAGTATCAGGATAGACATAATTTATACTACAAATAACTGTTAACATTATACCTGAAATGGTGGCAAAAAGTGTCCATTGGTGGGATTTGCTGAGGTTGTCAAAGTCTTTCAACTGCAATTAGCATTTATTCTTGCAATGGATTTAGTTAGTCTTATGACAGTTTCAACAGGAATAGAAGAATTAATTCATTGCCTAATAATCAGTATTTTCCTCAACTAACCCTTCTCATGCACAAAAAAAAAAAACAAAAAACAAAACCAAAACCAGAACAGTCTCATGTCTCCTTGATCTTTAAACTAATCAGGTCACTCTTTTGTGAAGCCTTTTGACCTTAAAGTCAGCTATGGCAAACTGTCCTGACATCTACATGTCCAGTCATTAAATTGGCCCTGGATAGAAAACACATTCTGATCACTGTTGGTCCTCAGTGAACTTGAAATAGAGACATCATTTGAAGGATCATGTGTTGTCTTGCCAGGTTTTAGCACTATTTAGTGACGCTCATTCTTAGGGGCCAACATTTAACCATATTACTAACAGAACACTTTCTTCTTTGTCTAAAAATATACGTAATAATTTGGGTCCAGCGGCTGTGTTCCATGTGGGTGGAATATAAGCTGTGCAATATTAAACATTATTTTGACAGTATTCAATATGACTCATGTAATTTTCTATTTCTCCTCTATTCAGCCTAAATTTATAACTTATTGTGAAGGCATGAAATATATGGCATATAAATGCATCTATTTTATATGTACTTAATCATTGTAACACAAACTTAAATGCACTGCCACAGTGAAAGTAGAAGTAAGATTTTTAACCTTTAGATTTGTCTATCATTGAGAACTATGTATCATGAATTCAGTTTATGGATGTAAAAATTGGTGAAAATAATTCTGTAAAGAAAAAAGTCTGTTCCCAGATGCACTACTAAAAAAAAATCAAGATTACAGCCAGGATTCTTGCCTGTTTACTATCTGCCAGTTACAATATGACCCAGTTTAGGGTGAAAACCCAGGGAATATTTTTGAAAATTATTTTTAGTCAGATAAATCACACTCTAGACATTTGAAAGGATGGAATGCTTATGTTGAAGACAAAGCAGAATTCCCTTTGGCTTTTTAGGTGCCTGCTATCAGCAAAACGTTCTGGATTCCAGCAGAGTGCTCAGACCTCAACTGAAGGTATAATATGGGAAGTGAAATTCTGGGAAAGAAAAGAATTCAGAAAAGTAATGACTCCAAAAGCTTGCTGTTAGAAAACTGCTTTCAGCCTATAAGGTCTTTGGAGTGTTTTCAGATTCCATTAGCTCTCCTCATTGACAGTCTTCAGAAAGACACACTGATGTGACTTATTCTTCTAGAACTAACAATGTGCTACTTTCCCCAGATTAACAAGATTCATTTAAAAATTTTTAGCTAGTTTTTTTTGAGTTGGAACTTGATCTTTGGCCATTAAGTTAATCCTCCTAATCCTTTCAAAAGAAAATTATTGTTCACAGTGTCTTGCCAAATAAAGGACCTAAGACTTTCTAGTATCATGACTACTTCTTAGATCTTACTAAACATCTACACAATTTCCAGATATAAGTAAGTATGTAACCAGTAACTTTACTGAGGAAGGAGTTGTAGACTTACTGAAAAATTTATTAAAATATGCTGTGATGGGACAAACAATATTTTTGCTCTCATTTCTTGCCTCCCAGAGTGATTATTACATTCTAACAGCTCAGAGGTTTGATAGTGAATATTTTAACTCACAATTTCTTTTCAGAAGTATTAAAGTGGATTTCTATAACAAATGTATTTCTTCTGGCTCAACATTATAGAGAAGAAGTTGGGTAAAGAGAAGGGAGAAAAAAATTTGTGAATTTTCATAAGTGCATTAGAACGAAGAAAAATCTTTCAGACTATGCATATTTGAGCTAAAATTAAAGATATAAAAATGAAATAAAGTCAGCTTGCTGAGCAAGTAGAACAACATTTATCCGGACTCCAGAAAATCCTCTTTTAAGCTTTAGCAGTGAATGAGGCAAACCAGGCATGTGTGGATTCACACCCTTAAGGAGAAGGCAGAACTCAAGATTGAAAGATGCCTGTGGTAAAAAAGGAAAGACAAAAGTCAGAGGGTCCACAAAAGAAAGTTTTATTAGTAAATTATACACTTAGCACGCAAATTGGTATAAATTAGTTCCTTATATTCTAGTATAGACTATATGGCAGTGGATTTTGAATGAGGGGTTGGATGAAAGAGAAGGGAGAGAGGGAGAGAGAGATTGAAGATTGAGAGAAAAAAAAAGAAAGGAAGAAAGAAACATCACCAGTCCTGGCTCCAGTATTGCTCTGGCAGATTGGTTGTCCAGCATTCTGGGGGCTCAGCCAGGGTTTCATGATGGTACCTTTTTACAGACAAGCTTTCCCTGCCCTGGAGTTAAGTTTCTCTCTTTCTACACAAACTAGTTATCATGTCCAGTTTGTTCTTCTGGAAATGGATCAGAGGGCTTTGGGGGTCTTCAGTGGTCTCAGTCCCCCCTAATGGATCCGCCTCTGGTCGACAGTCCACGGCCACTTCTTGACCTCATTTCTGTGCTTGCATTGTACTATGTTGTGCTTATGTCTGGGAGTCAGAACAAGGGTGTTTGTCCTACCTCTGTGTGGCCCCCAACTCCAGCTACTTCCTGTTCTTCCTCACAGTTTGTTCTTACCAACAATCCTTATTTGGCCCCATGGCAATGTCTTGGGGTGACTTTATATCCCATATTTTTCTTCCCTATGCCAGAAAAAAAAAAATGAATCTTGTGCTTTTAAAACTGAGCCCCAGGAGGGGAGAGAAAAAAAACTAGCTAGAGAAATCTTTTCAAAACAATTCTACTGTTTCAAGGTCAATTTTACTCGGTTGCTGTGCAGTTTTGGTTTTGTTTTTTTTCCAGCGGCCTGGGCTGAAAGGGGGGAGGAAGACACTGGCCTTCTAGTTTTCCAGGGAGAGTGCTGCCTGTTTTCTTCAAAAGGAAGAGACTTGGACTTCTGCATTTTCCTGGACTTTTGATTTCTTCTTCTTCTCTCCTGGACTTGCTGGGACATCGGAGTGTCAAGACCTCACTGGGAGGCCTTTATCCACTGGTCTGGCCTGGGGGGGCCCCCCCACGATTGGCCTGGGACTCTGGAGGGGACTCTGGGTCTTCCAGTGAGAGACTTCATTGTTTATTGTTATATATATATATTATTTGGTGTTTGGTGTTATTGTTATTTTTTTTCTTGTGTGTTGGTTAAATAAATAGTTCTTTTTTTCCCTTTCACTTTCCTTTGAGGAAATATTTCTTTCCTCGAACCTGGTGGGAGAGGGTAATTGCAGCCTGTTTTTATCAGAGAATATTTATCCCTCTGAATATATTTGTTCCAAACCAGGACACTATCCACCTATTTGTGTTTGAGCCCCTTACATTAGCCCTCTACCTTCTGGGCTTCTCCAGCATGTCAATCCACATGTCCCATATCCTAGTTATTTTCATACGAAATGTATTTCCAGTCCTTTGGAGTTATGGAGTGACACTGAATATTTTCTGTTGCTTTTGTGGTATTTTGCATACTACACTATAATACTAAGGTTAATACCTACACAGGATGTGAGAACTTTTATTCCAAGTCCCTGCCCCACTGAAAGCTTGAAAAAATTGGAGCTACAACAGTAAGTATCCTTAGAAGTGTAACAACTTTCTCAGCTTGTAGCAGGAGGCAAGTGTCATTGGACTCCAAATCCAGCAGTGATTTTCATGTCGTAGCCCCCAGCAATTTATTCAAGATTTTGCCACATAAATTCACTTCTGAAATAAAATAAATCATTCATTTAATCATCACTTTAGAGGCAGATTAAAACAAAAATCTAGTCCTGCCTCTGTTGATAGAAGTTTTAGTTAAATTAAACGTTGTCAGTCCTTAAGACATTTCACTGTATGGGATACATGCAAACACAAAACACCAGGTATTTGCACCTGGAGCATTATAACTTCTTAATTATTCTTTTGTACAGCAAAATCTGTCATACCATATTGTTGGAGACACCAACCCTTAAACTGACTGAATTAAGATAATCCTTCCACTCATTTGCACTTTGACTTTTTGTTACCACCTGTTCACTTACTACAGAAATCACTTGATAATATAGCTATTGTTTCCAAGCATCTCTAATTTATACATCTTTCTTTAAAAACTCAGATTTAGTAATAAGCGAATTTCCATATGGTATTAGTGAAGTGCCAATAGTCAAGAAATAGAGAATTCTGATGTAGAATCATCAACAACTATTTGAATTAAATGTTTTTAAATCGCCACCTTCTATAGTCTGTGGTTTTAAGAGCACCACCCATAATACTGGGCTGAGCACAAACAGGGTAATGAAGAGTGGCTGAGGACTGGCTCCTTTCAACAAGCTCAGAACTGAACAGATAATAGAGAATCTTTCATGGAGTTGGGAGAAAAGAAGGAAGGGAAGAAGAAATTATTATTATTATTGATGTTCTGTTTGGAGAAATTAGGTATGATACAGTCCTGGCATGCACTTATGTGTGTGTGAGTGTGAGTAAGAATGATTCAAAACCAGGTTAGAAGGAAGTTTGCACTATTACAAATTCACCTATATTCTTTCCAGTCTCTTTCCAAGCATGCTGCTCCCATGGGATATTTTCCAGATTGCTAGTGTCCAAGAGGTCTCTGCCAGGAATCCCACATAAAATTAAAAAAAGTTACATAAATGTTACCAAATTTTAGTATTTTGCATCATTGTTCAGACTTGAATCTCTGAAAATGCAGTTAATTACTGCACAAATTGCCTCTTTCTTCCCAAGAATCAATGCTGAATTATTTGATCTTACTTCTCTCCTATTCAAGTGTTGTGGCAATATTTTCAGAGTGCATGCAGCACCAGATGATAGACTGTAATGAGATTTTAACAGTCTGGCACATAAGAACACATAAAGTGCTGATGACATTGTAGATTTTCAAATACTGCAAGCACTATAACTATTCTCAAGTTAAAAGCTTCATGAAGTGTGAGACACTGTAGTGCATTCAGTCTAGTCTTCACCATAGACAATAGTCATTCACATTTTTAATCTAAAGCTTGGTAAACACTAGGAATATTTCGAGATGTGCCATTGGGATGGCCTCAACTTTTCAGTTTGACAAGGTATACTCTTCACCTTGAAGAGTGACAGACACCTCTGATTCTCACTAATTTCACTGGCAGGGACTGAAAAAAAGAACTTCTCACACTGGGTCAAGTTCTGAAAAATTGTGTTGTTCAGTAGAACACCCTGAAAACCAGTTCCCCAAAGATTTGCTGGAATTTTAATGAAGAACTTGTCTGTCCCTGTAGACCTTTGTAGTGGTCTAACCCTGGCTGGATGCCAGGTACCCACTAAAGCTTCTCTCTCCTTCCTCTCTGCAATTGAACAGAAGAGAAAATATAACTAAGAGTTCATGGGCTGAGATAAGGACCATAAGACATCCCTTACCAATCAACATAATGGGCAAAACAGATTCCAAGTGGGGATATTAATTAAATTTGTTATTAACAGAATCAGCACTTGAGAATGAGAAGTAAAATAAATCTTAAAGGTCTCTTCCCCCCACCTCCCTCTCTTCAAGTTCTACCTTCTGCCACCCCCAGTGGTGCAGGGAGACAGAAATGGGGGTTAGAGTCAGTTGTTGTTCCTGTCACTGCTCAGAGAGAGGATCCTTCCCCTGCTTCCCATGGAGTCCCCCCCACGGGACACAGTCCTTCACAAATCTCTCCAGCATAAGTTCATCCCATGGGCAATAGTTCTTCACAAACTGCTGCCACATGTGTCACTTTTCCATGTGGTGCAGTCCTTCAGGCACAGGCTGCTCCAGTGTGGGTCCTCCACAGGCCACTAGTCCTACCAGGACAATCCTGCTCCAGCGTGGGCTCCTCTCCCCATGGGTTGGCAAGTCCCTGCCAGGCCCCTGCTCCAACATGGGCCTCCCATGGGGTCACAGCCTCCTTCCAGCATCCACCTGCTCCACCATGAGCTCCTCCATGGGCTGCAGGGGCACAGGTGCTCCACCATGGTCTGCACCACGGGCTGCAGGGGATCCTCAGCAATTGGAGCATTTCCTGCCCCTCCTTCTGCCCTGACCTTGATGTCTGCAGAGTTGTTCGTATGTTCTCGCTCTGCTCTTCTTTGGCTCTTGTATACATATCTTATAGGCCACATTTTTCCTGAGCATGAGTATAAGTCATGCTCTCACTGGCTGTGACCTTATTCCCCTTGGTTGGACAGGAGAACTTGATCTCCAGGTCATTGGACAATTAATGTAAACAATACAGTCTGATATATATTTCTGTAACTGCGCAAGAAGAAGGGCAGACATGTTCTGACTTTCTTAGACAGCAGACATGTTGTGAGCAGACCCTCTGCCTGGCCAGATCTCTCTGGCCAGGGAGAGTCTTGTGTCCAGAGCTTTCCAGGCAGTTTGCCTGGGAAGTTGTGGATGCAGAGTCTGCTGGTAGGTATTAGAGCTCTTGCTGCTGCTTAGATGCCTAAGTTCTCTCTGCATAGATATTAGCATTCTTATAGATAAATAAAGTTTCTGAACATTTCTTGGAGTCTACCCTCTCGTCATTATGCCTCCTGAGCCGAGTAACACCCGGAGAAAACTATAGGCTCTCATCTTCATCTGTGCAACAACATTTTTTCTTCCTTCTTCAATATGTTATCACAGCAATGTTACTATTACTCCTGATTGGTTCAGTCTTGTCCAGTAGCAGGTCCACCCTGGAGCTGGCTGGCATTTGGCTCTATCAGACATGGGGGAAGCTTCCAGCAGCTTCTCACAGAAGCTACCTTTCTAGGCCCCTTGCTACACAGAAACCCAATATACCTGGCCATAGAAACCCAATACAATCTTCCTACTTAGCAAACTTGTACAGTAGTCAGCACAAAATTTAGCACTAAAAAAACCCCAAAGTATAATTAAGCAGACAATCCTTTTGGTAAGGGTTTGAGAGAGATGAAAAAGCCAGACAGTCAGCATGACTCCTTTCAAATGAGTTTGGGTACAATAATTACCTCAGAATCCTGCCTAGCCCCATGCAAATCAAGACATAGTATTTAAAATTGGCTTAAAGGTGAAATTCAAATATACTGGAAGGAGCAATATTGTTAGTTCTTCAAATAATAATATAAGTTTTAGTCAGTAACGTAACTTCTGTTATGCAGAAGCCTAGAAAGTCTGAAGGTTTTGGAAAACTATTTTCTTAAGTCACTGTTTGCAGTGAGGTTTGTCAAATAATGTTGGAATCCAGTGAAACAGTAACATGCAGTCTTTTCATTTAGCATTATTTTTGAGAAATAATTTTAAATATTAGTGGGGCTTGGATTTTCAGTTGGTTTATCTGATGTAGTTATCTTTCCTCCATCATTCTTTCCAAGTACAACAATTATGATCGTAAGTTCATATTTCTCCCATGACCAGTGAGCAATGAGAAGTAGAAGCTAGGTGAAGTTAAGAAGTCTGGAAAAGAAAAAAAGTTAATGTTACTTGTTTACTCCTTCTACACTCAGCAAATCCTGGTTATATTTGTTCTGAGGTCTTACCCTTTTCCTGCTTCTAGTATGTGTTTCTGGAATTCAGGCTTCTCTGGATAATGTATGTGTTTCTGGAATTCAGGGGTTTGAATCTGTTCATTCTGTACAGTGTAGGGTTTGTTACAGTCAATGGTAAGAGATTCCTAGAGCAAAATGCAGTTTAGAGTATATATCTAGCAATGCAATTTCATCTAGAAGCTATGAAATGTTAGATACATGATTCTTTTGGATTTCAAAGGTTGGCCTTGTGGCACTGTGATTTCAGGTCTAAAGGGCTGTCCATCTTCTCTGAAGGTCAACTCAACCAACCACCCTACTCAAGTAGGGCCACTGTGACAAATTAGATGTGGGCAGGTACCCCAGATAACAAACTGCAGCTAAAGTCCTAGGAAAAAGTTTATTTCCAAAAGTTGAAAATACTGACAAATACGGTGCTGGTTTACACTGGGTAGACAAAAAATGCAGAGGGCCTGTTCTTTTCATGCCTTTTATGGCCTCCTGGCCCCCCTGCAGGGGTCTTCAGCATGTGTGTGAGAACTTTATCTTTTCTTGTTACAGAGAGTCAGTCTTCCTGGCAGGTAGGGAGAGAAGCACACATAAAGATATTCATGGGATGAGGTGTTCTACCAGGCAGCAAAGTTTCTTTGAGTGAATGCTACTTTTTTTTTTCCCTCCTCAAGCAATTCTTCCAAAGGTTTTCTACACTTAGAGCTACTTAGAGCAGAGCATCCAGGACTATGTCCAGATGGCTTTTTAATATCTCCAAGGGTGGAGACTTGACAACACCTTTGGGCAGTCTGTGCCAGTGCTCAGTCATCCTCAGAATGAAAAAGTGTTTCCTGATGTTCAGAGGGAAGCTCCTGCATTTCAAGTTGTGACCATTCCCTCTGGTCCTGTCACTAGGAACCAGCAAGAAGAGCCTGGCTCCCTTTTCTTCACACTCTCCCTTCAGATGTTTGTAGACGTTGATAATATCCCCTGAACCTGCTATTTTCCAAGCAAAATAGCCGGTTTGTCTCTTCCTGCTTCCTATTTTATTTTAATGACTAGGTGTAAGACCTGAGCCAGTTTCAGACAAAGCACTCTGCAAATAAAACCTCAATGCAAAAAGGAAAATCTCTGTTATAAATAAAATGAAATTAATATAAGTTTTTGTGGTGTCCTTAATGTTTCATAGTGAACTTAGTGACACTTTAGTTCTCTCTGAAAGGACAGGTTTTTGTATTTCTGTATTTTGAAGTACATGAGATAATTTTTCCAAATGCCTACACATGCAATGCAGTTTTTGAGACTGCATATGAAAAACAAGGATAAAAATAATAAAACAGGAACCCAAACATACACCTTACAGATAGAGTTGCAGAATTAAAAACTGTAGGCATTTGGAAAAATTATTTATATACTTTAAAATACATCAGGATCTTAAATTATGCTAGGTTTTGATATTTAGACAGAAAAGCAAGTGTGTCAAAATTAACAATAAACAGATCTAAAATAATATTTGGATTAAATTTGTCAAGATGCAGAAATGCACATTTTCTAAATGTAAATATTTTACTTTTCCCCTCAGTCCTCAGAGGGAAAGTTATTGTTTTAAATGGAAACAAAGACTTGGAGAATACATTGGTATCTAGAGGAGAAAAGGAGTTTCTGAAGGCTATAAGGAAGTTTTCCTTGCATAGAATCTCTTGATTTATTTTTCTCTCAGGAAAACATGAATGAATACAGCAAATATTTGGGAGCTTGAGGAGACCTCTCTAACACAGTTTTCAAGTCAGTCAATTTGTAAATTTTTTATAATAATAGATATTAAAAGATAAAAACCAGAAAAACACACATTTCCTCCTAATTAAAAGATGACATTTCCTTTTTTATTCTGTGACATGTATACACACACAAATCTCAGACTTTCCATATTTGTTGCTCTGATAGTTTTTCAAAATATAAACAAGATAACAAATTCAACACAATCTCAAACAGGTGCATTGGATATACAGGCAATATTCCACTGAAATAAGTGGAAATATTCCAGGAAAAGCTATAGTCATAACTGAGCAAGTAGTTTCTATGAAGTAAATGTTTTTGAGTGAATTGTTTCATTCCTACAGTAAACAAAACTAATCTTGAGAAGCTGTAGACAACCATTACTACATTTTGTTGTGTATTATGACAGTTCAAGAAAATAACATCTAATAACTTTCTATTCACTAAGAATCTTCTGCCATCACTTGCGACTCCTCCAACGTTTCCATCAGTGCTGCCTCCATACAATCCTAAACATCCACTGGACTGACTATGTGACTAATGTTACTGTCCTTGAACAGGCAGAGGTCACCAGTATTGAGGCCATGCTGCTGAGAACACAACTGCACTGGGCAGGGCACGTTTCCAGGATGGAGCATCACCGCCTCCCTAAGATTGTGTTTTATGGGGAACTCGCCACCAGCTGCCGCAATAGAGGAGCCCCCAAGAGGAGATATAAGGACTCCTTGAAACAGCACCTCACTCTTGGCCATATTGACCACCAACAGTAGTCCACTTGGGCCTCAAATTGGGAGACATGGAGATACACCATCTATAACACTGCTGCCTCCTTCGAAAACTCATGTAGAATCAGCCTTGAGGAGAAAAGACATCGCAGAAAGAACCACACCTCGTCAATACCACCCAAGGAGACTTTTAGCTGTGCCTTTTGTACCTGGACTTGTCTATCCCACATCGACCTTTTTAGCCATCAGCACATTTGTAGCAAGTGTGGGTAGAGCCCTTCCCATATCTTCGTTTGCGAAGCTTAGCCATGATGATGACTAAGAATTTAACTTTTTTTTAAGTAGAACATACAAGCTTTTGTACGTAACAATACATCACTGGTATTTATCTAGGTAATCAGTTAAGTTTTTGGAATTGGTGCTACAGACACATATATTGCTGTAAGGTCCAGGGAACACAGATTAATGAGTAGCAAACTTTATGCATGCAATAAAGTGTAATCACTGTGTAGGAAAGCTCAGCCATCATTTATTTACAGTTCTGCCACTTGGAAAGGGCTACAGGATAAGCAAGCTAAAAGCAAAGTTCAAAATCACCTTCACCCAATCCTATAGTGCAGCAAAAGAGATATTTAAAGTGTTTCAAATTACATCAATTGTACCTGCCAGCTATGGATAATAATAGCACAGAGATTTTTAGCAATAAGAACACAGATAATTTTCTATAACCATTTTCAATAACTTATCACAACGATCCATAGTACTTCTCACTCAGGGATTCTAATGTACTCTAAATTAGTAACAGACATGTTAATCTTGCACCATTCCCCAGAAGCAAGGTTAATCCTACAAATAGTTGGAACAAAAGAAAAAAAGGAGAAAAGAAAAATATGTAAGATACCTAGCAAACCAAATGAACACCAATTTACTACATATCTTCTTAGGAGCATAGGCTTGATTTGTCTTCTGCTAACTGAAACTGCCATTCACAGGAAAGTATTGTAGGAATATGTACTTACTATAAAGGCTAGCCTCATTTTGGGTTAAACTGCAGAATTTTTATAAAAGGACCTGAAAGGTTGGAAAAAAGGCAGTTTTCCATGGTGTCTGTATTGTTAATGCAATTCATAAATCCTCCCATAAATTTGTTTTGTTTTGAGTTTCATACAGAAACTCTAGGAAAATGTTAATGATGATGCATATTTCACAAAAACAACAGATGTGTCTCCAATGGAGTGCCTAAGGTTGGAGACCCTCATCACAGAATGATGCTCTGCAATTCACCTGCTCCCAGCCTCCTCACATTTCAGTCTGGTGGTTGTTATCTGAGGGCTCTCAATTCCCTTATTTTTTGGAAAAAAAAAACAAACAAAAAACTGTGATACTTGAAACAACAATTTAGAAAACCTCATTCAAATATATAGTGCATTTGATGTTTTATATCATATACTTTCTGTAAGAAGAGATATGTTTGATATGTTTCTCTGAAGCATTATTTTAATTAATTAAAGTTAAGAACAAATGATAACTAACAGCAAATTTGATATGGGCTATCAGGTCTTGAAAAAAACCCTCATACACTAGATTTATTTATGGGGCGGTTTTTAAGATATAATTAATATTTAGATGTATGTGGGACACAAAACTTTAAGATTTAGTTTCAAATTTTATTGACTTTTCAGAAATACTAGATTCTGAAGCCTGTTCTAGTTGTTTTTAAAATAGTCTTACTGAACTTACAGTGTATTTTTAGATAGGTATTTTTTAAAACTTCATCTGCTTACATTTCTGAATAGAGTGGCTTACCATAAAGGCTGCCAAAAGTGTATCTGATAAAAATAATTTATTCTAACTGAACAGGTTCATGTTTTGGTATCCTTTTCATAATTGATAGATCACTGCTGGGTAATGAATTTTCTGCCTTCTTGGATGTTGACCTGAGATTTTGACCAATTAATTTTCTCTGTACTTAAAGATATCCCCAGTATAGCCATTGCATTAAAAAATAAAAATTAAATAATCAAGTTTTTCAACAACACTGAGCTGTGTGATGATGTCAACACATTAGAGGGAAGGGATACCATTTAAAGGCACCTTGACAGGTTTGAAAGGTGGGCCCATGCAAACCTCATGAAGTTCAACAAGGCTGAGTGTAAGGTCCTGCACATGTGTCAGGGCAATTTCAAGCACAAATGTNTGATATGACCTGTCAGTGCACACTCAAGGCCCAGAAAGCCAACTATATCCTTGACTGCATCAAAAGAAGGATGACCAGTGGGTCTAGGGAGGTGATTCTCCCCCTGTACTACACTTTTGTGAGACCTTGCCTGGGGTACTGCATCCAACTGAAACATCACTTTGCTTTTCGTATATATACACATCACATATGCACTGTATAAAAGTATGAAATGTTAATTGATCTTAAATAATGTTATTTCTAGCATAGGAAATAAAAAAGTTTGATTGTGCAAATAATAAAATGGATAATAAAGAGAATTTAGACTGTAACTGGATGCTTGGGCACAGTGATGACAGATCTGAATCTATTAGATTTTGAGAGTTACAATCTTTTACATCTGTGATTACATTTAGATGCTAAAAAAAGGTAGGCAGGGAAAAAGCAATGGAAAATAGGAAGGATTGAAGAACCTGACAGCTGCAGAGGGCAAGGAAGAATCTACAGAGACTTGTGTTTCTGTCAGAAAAGAATTATTGCATGACAGCAGACCATAAACTGCAAGGTAAGAACCTTTACATTTTTTGGTAACTAAAAGCACAGTTGTGTCTGTTTCTGATACTAAGAGCCAGACTTTCCTGTCACCAAGTATTTTCTCTGAGCATATGTCAAGTGTTGAAGGTATCAGCATAGCTGACTAAAAAAATCTGCTTTGAAACAAAAGCTTCAAGTGTCTTATTCTTTGTAAACAATATCACAACAAGGCTCATACTTTTAACTCAAAAAAGATCACGGCAACCTCTCTAAGGCAGAATAGGAAATACATCATCTATGAAAAATAAAAAAATTAAAGAGAGTTTGTATTTTTTGTGGTTTTGCGGAATATACATGTTCAGGTTTATTCTGGATTTTATGCACATAATTAACTTCTGGTAACTCAAAATTTTGAACTTGGCCAAAGCTTTTATTTTTCTGCTTACAGTTGTGCAAAGATGTTAGAAAAATCACAAAAGACAACTATTTTCATTATTTTATCTTTACTTTTACTGATGAGTTAAGTCATAATAAGAAAAAAACAAACAAACAAACAAAACAAACAAAAAACACACCCCCCCCAAAAAACAAACAAACAAAAAAAACCACAAACAAAAAACCCCCCAAAACCTCCAAAACCCCAAAAACCAACCAACCAAAACCAAAACAAATCAACCAAACAAACAAAAAGACAGGCAAGTCCCAGATTCCCTATTTTTGACCTCTTGCAGCCTTTTGTGTTTTAACATACGCCAATCACAATCGGGTGATTTGTGAAAAGTTTATCTGATAAACTCTAGTTCAGATAAGGACAAAGACTTTCAGAATACCTGGCACAAGGGACTCTAGATGAACAGTTTTAGATCTACATGGTTGAACCCTGTTCCCAGTGCTGTATTTCCTATCTAGCCTTAGGCAAAATATCTCAGACACCTAAATTAAGAGGATAGTCTCTAAACCTTTGCAGACACTCAGTGAAGAGAAACATAGAAAGAGTCTGCCAAAAGGCAATTCACAACAAGAGACCAAATTAGATGCTCTAAATCATCCCTTGAGAAGCTGTTCTTTCTCTGGTTATGTCTACGAAGACATATTCAGGAATGTTTCTTGGGATAGGAGTCCTGAATTTATTCCAGTTTCATGATAGGATGCAACATAGCACACATTTCTTTCTTTCCTAGTTATCACAATACATATAGTGAAGTATTTTATATTATTGTAGTAGAATAAATATGTCACTCCAGATATGCCCCCCCAAAAAATGTTAAAAAGTCCAACTTACTAGTTCTACAAACAGAATTATGTGTTATGAATACATGAATCAAGATCTGGTGAAGTTCAAAAAAGCATTTGCATCCCTTCTCCACAAAATGGTTATGTTCCTTTTGAAGAAAATCAAGACTAGAAAAAGACTCCAGAGAAATACAGCCGTGCCATTTATTAGTTTAATTTCCTTTGTTTGGTTACATGGGTACTACTGAATACTTTAATCAATAGACTACATTCATAGATGACTCACTCTATTTCTGCACATCTAAAACGAATACTGGCCTGCTCTTAGAAAAATTGTGCACTAATTTAGTCTCTGAATAACCTTCCAATAGAAGCTAAAGCTCCTTTTTTAAGTTCTCCGTTATCAATTTAACTCACTTTTATATTTCATTTTATTTTTGGTAGTTACTTCTGGTTGACTGAAACTTAACTCTGAAGTAAGTTGCAAATTTTGAACATTTTACATTACCTAAGAGTCTGATTTCGTAAGACCTATTTGTCTCCACTGACAACAAAGTAAAAAAAGCCCTAAAAGTCCACTCGTCTTGGAAGAGAAATCTAATGTTTACTTCATAATCACTATGTGGAATGTGACTTTCTCCATCAAATGTCTGGAATTCAAGAATGCACTTCATGAGGGTTCAGACAGATTCTTGTAGTTACATTACAGTCTGAACTATGTCCCAGGGAAGGACATCATTGCTCTTTCCATGAGATTGCTACAATTGTGTTTTATTGCTTTGAGCCTTGGAGGACAAGATGACAGGTATCTAAAAAATAATGAAAAAATGAACAAATGGATGGCTAGGTCTGAACTTGGGCTAGAAATGCACCAAATGTTTTGCCCATAATTTTACTGATTTTTTTTCAACCAGGATATTGATCAAAGAGTTTTATGTTTGATTGTTTCAACATGAGGAGTTTCATGGCTTAATAATAATCTCAAAAAGTTAAAATAGCTTAACTGAATGTTATCAATGTAATAACACGGACTCTTTAAAACAATAAATCTCTAGTGGAAATATTTCTCTCGGTTTCAAGGGATATGATACATTTTCCTAAAGCTGAGTAAAACATCCATGCCAACAGAGAGATAATGCTTGAGTAAATTTTTAGGCAAGAAGACATCTGATAATGTCAAAATATCATCCATATCAAAAAAGTCTTTTGCTACCTCTTGCAAGTACCTTTTTAACATATCGGGTAGAAATAAAGACAATCTGTCAACATAATAGTCGTGAGCAAAAAGTTGTTTCAATTGCTATTCTTCTGGAATGCTCAAATCCAATTCTAAACAGATTTTATACACCTGGAGAGACTCACCAGTTTAAACATTATTTGATAACTCTACTGTAAAAACCTTATGAATGGTATACATAATATCAAATTCCAGGAATCTGATTTGGTATAATTTAGGTTTACAGGAAATTAATAGGCTTTGGGTTCAAGCATATGACCAAGACACAAACTTTTTGAAAACTAAGATCTGAACTCCCCAGTTAACAAGTAATACAGTTCCAAAACTATTGACAGTGATAACATGTTTGCTAACAGGAAAATTAGAGCTTTCTAGAAACAACATCATTGGTTACCAAGAACTACCTGCTTGTGAACAGAAGGTGCCTGTCTGTACTGTTAGATAACTATTGGAATCAAAGTCAGGATAAACAAAATAAAATGATTGTGCCAGCAAAATATCTTATTTGTTTAAGGAATGACTTATGTATTCCAAACTTAGAATGAAGTATATGACATATTTCATTCTTTTCTCTTGCAATAATAAAGTGCATTTAATAAAATGGTGGACTTGACTGAACAAATAACAAGTAATAATGATGATGCCTGCAGAAAAATCCATAAAACATAATTATTCTGGCTTGTATCCAGCATATATAAAAAACTGGAAACACATTTCTTTGCTGAAGCATGATAGTTCAGAGAAAAAATATCAATAACTTTATTGAGATATTTAGGTAAGATTTGCTTCACATGTGAAATGGTAATTCCTTGGAAATTTATTTAGCAATGCATTTTACTGTCTCAATGGTATCACTTTTAAACCCAAAATTTCTTAATGGAAATACTTTACAACAGAGGACAATAATTAAACAGAAGTTGGGGTATAATAGGAGCCAAGAAATATCACCACAGAGACAGTACAGTATATAGGAATATGGTATGGTAAACCTCGATTTTATTAGACATAAAACAATTGCAGATTAGGAGGAAGTTTAAAAGAGGGAACAAAGAAAATGGAAAAAACCGGCTTGTTTTTTTTTTTTTAAAGAGTCAAACCAATCAATAAAATACACAATTTTAAAGATTTATAAACTAGAAGTTGACAATAATTTGCTCAACCACTCAGACACATTACCCCGTTATATTGCTATGCTTTATGAATTATGAATTTTTGCTGATGAGAAAGCCTAAGGGTGACAATGGAGCTTCAGTGTCAGTAGTGCAGTGTCATTTCACACTGTGGGAGTTCCTAGTACACCTGGCTGGATTTTTCAAGTTTAAATAATGTTACTGACTGCCAAAGGTTTTATTAAGAGGTCTGATGATATTATATGCTCTGCTGGCATGATATTAATCTATATTAACTAGAAAAGGGTCAAATACTTTGAGAGTATTTGCCAAGGGATTTTTTGACTGCCATGGGTGTCTAGATATAGCTATGCTTCCTTACCATAATTCCCCTGTTTTGAGTCAAATAGTGAAGTAGAAAACCCATTTTTTCTAACATCTGAAAGAAGGAAATTTGAGTAGAAGGGACAGTTGTTCTGTGAGATTATACATGGCTCCTGTTGCCAAGGAAACAATTTCTTTTGGCTTTGTAAGGTTTGGTAATGGTTGCCCTAGCTACAAACCGAGTAGTATCTCATGTAATTATATATATATACACACACACATAAACACACTTACCCTCGCTTTGAAGTTTGGAAAGTGTTCTGAATATCATTTGAGGAATGTGTTGATAGAAGAGGTCTTGGCACTGGCTTAAATTAATCCCATCTCATTCCTGAAAATATGATGTTCAAAATGAAAAAAAGAAAAAATAAGTAAAATGCAAAGTAAAGAGGTAATTTCTCTCCTATTCCAGCCAAGTATTTAAGCAGGTACTTAATATATAAGGTATAGACTCAAAAAATGATGAAGAATACAGGATACTTCTAATTGGAAATTTTGAATCAACCTTTTTTACCTTACAACTTTTGACTAAGTCTGAATCAGAAAATCAAATCCATTATTTTAAAAATAATTTTAATATTTTACTGATATATCTAAATACAACATTCTTTGAGTTAAACTTGAAAGAGAAATTCCTAAGGATGATTGATACAGTTATAGAGATAGGAGAAGAGTGAAACAATGATGAAAGACAGCAAGTAGAAATTCATTAACTGATTGAAAAATTGATTGATTGTACTGGATCACAAAGTTTGCATGTGCTGATGGGGATGAAAAATTCGCCAGGAAAACCAAGCAACACACTTTTCATATGAACATCAGATTTGTGGAGAAAAAAGAGTCAATTTTATTTTTTTCCTTCTTATGAAGACCATGAATGAAAAATATGAGAGAGGTTTAAAAACTTTATCTATGTAATGCAGATTAGTGTATTTTCTGATTTTCAGTTTTCTCACTGAGATTTAAAATTATCAAGGTGAAATAAGCATTTTCTGCAGAAATTATTGTGTATGGAGAACCTTATTTTCATTGAAAAAAGTGAAATATCCAAAATATCCAAATTTTCCCCTAGAGACTAAGTCAACACTAATGTATTTAACTTATTATTTCAAAGGAGCCTTTCTGAGAAGAAATGCCATTTAGCAGATGCTTAAGGAACTTGTTTTTTTCTCTTGTGAGGCCTCATTGTGTCTGTGAAACAATATTAATAATTCTAGAATGAGAATTTTTTTAGATTTTGTTTTTTGTTTGATTGCGAAATACTTAAGGTCTCATAAAACAAAATAGAAAAAAAAAAGCATGACTCATACAATAATTTCAGCTCGAAAATGGATGAGTGCCAGTAAGTAAAAGAGCTACTATGTATTTCAACAATTTTTTATTTCTATGTGAAATACTGTCTGTGAGTATAATGAAGAGAAGCAATATGCAACCTTGAAAGGAATTTTGTTTTGCCATGAGAGGGAATTTTTACAAGGGCATGCAGTGATAGGACAAGAAGCAATGGCTTTAAAAAGGAAGAGGGTAGTTTTAGATTAGATGCTAGAAAAAAATTCTTTACTATGTGGCTGGTGAGACACTCTGGTTGCCCAGAGAAGTGGTGGATGCCCTATCCCTGGAAATGTTCAAGGCCAGGCTGGATGGAGCTCTGAGCAACTTGGTCTAGTGAAAGGTGTTCCTGCCCATGGCAGAGTGGTAGGAACGAGGTGATCTTTAAGGTCCCTTCCAACTTTTATTGCTGTACGATTCTTTAATTCTGTGTTCAGGAAAAGTGGGTTTTTTCCTCTATAGCCAAAAGGAAGTTCTGCTGGTATTTATTTGTTTATTTATTTTATCTTCTGCTACCGAATTAGCTTTCTACTACTTCATCACTTTGGCCTCAAATCAGGAATCATGGAGACACACCACTTATAACGCTGCCGCCTCCTTTGAAAACTCAAGTAGAATTAGCCTTGAGGAGAAAAGACATCGCAGAAAGACCCGCACCTTGTCAATTCCACCTAAGGAGACTTTTAGATGTGCCTTTTGTTCCCGGACTTGTCTATCCCATATTGGCCTTTTCAGCCACCAGCGCGTTTGTAACGAGCATGGGTAGAGCCCTTCCCATATCTTCGTTTGCAAAGCTTAGCCATGAGTGAGACTTCATCACTGGAGTAACATAGGTAAAAAGTCTGGTTTTCCTCTGTGATCAAGCATGAGACTGATGAGCAAATAAAGAACCACCCATTCATACTGCTTTCATGATGTGCTGCCAAAAGGAAGCAAAATGGTAACTGCGGTGGTGTTGTTCAATATCAATAAAATTCATCATGGAAATAAATATGGAGATAAATTGTGAAAGTCTGAGCTTTTTTAATTCTGAAATACAGATTCATCTCTTTCAGCAGTTCCAGCCAATCAGACTTGAGACAATACATTTTCTTATAGAAAAAACCCCAACCAACCCAAAAAAACCCAACACTAAATTGGATACTAAAACTTTGGAAGAACCTTAACACAGTGTTAAACTGAAAGGTTCATAGTGTTTACAGGGAAAAAAAGTTGAGTGTGTGAGGGTAGGTCAGTTTTAGAAACCAGCTGACTGTTCTGAGTCTTAATCAGGTATTCAAAAGTACTTGTATAAAATGAACACACTGTATCTCTATTATTGCTATAAAATAATTCATGCTGATCTTTTAAACTGAGACTCAAACAAAAAACAAGGAATATTTACAATGCCCTAAAAAATCTAATGAAATATTAAGTAATCTACATAGGATTTTAAGGGGTAGTTAAGGAAAACAAACTTATAAAATTACAATTACTATAATCATTATCATGCTCCTCTCTGTAGTACAAGACAATATTAGAAAAAAACTGTGAATATTATATAGTTCTCAATGATAATGTACTTTTTAGCTAATAAATACATTTTATTATACTTTTTTCATTGGTCTAGTAATTATTTTGGCCATTAGACCAACAGTAAGACTAACATAATAAACAATTAGACTTCCAGAATACAATCTCCTTCCACAATAAAAGCTGCTTGATTCATCTGGGTGAGCTTGCATGTAAATATTTAAAACATTCTTTTTCTGTCGTTTTCCTCTCACTGTGTTATTACCTATAGCAAGCTTTCATTATAATTGAGGCAGCTTATATGCTTTTAGCTTTTAGAATGAGATACACACTATGAAAAAAAAAATCAGTTATCAAAAACCAGAGATTTAAACCAAGCTTGAAACTTCCGCAGATTCAAGTGAATATTTTTTCAAGGGATGTCAAGCCAACACATTTCCCCATTCATTGAATCAAAGGATGCTCTTCCTTTCATCTTAATTAGAAGAAAATGGTCTCCCTTAGATAAGAACAAAGTTACTTCTTTGTGTTTGTACCTTATTAATTACTGTATGGGGAAATATTACATATACTCTTTTTAAGAGCTCCTCTGGACTGAATAGGACACTGCTACACTAAAATATAGACTTTAAAAAAAATGGTTGAAGAACATGAATATATTTTCCAACTCTGGATTAAAAAAAGACATCTGAATGTTTTTATGCTTATTGTAAGCATAATTGATGTTAACAAATTTTAATGTAATATACAAATCAATTCAGTATCATGATTCAAAGAGGTGTCCATCCATTTAAAATAAAATAAGGAAGAAAAAATAAATACATGTCCGATAGAATTCAAACCATTACTTCCAAGAAATGGACAGAACATGAAGTAATATATATCACTGGCTATCTACAAGCAACATTTAATTTAAAGCCACTAGGTGTCAGCATATAAATATTGCTAAAGAGATCTATCTGCCAGAAATAACAGTTGACAATAAACAAATATGCGAGACTGTAGGTGGTCAATGATGTCCTTGCAAAGCCATGGAAGAAAGCTATAGACTTGTCAAGATTACTGACAAATATTAGAATAATTGAGGAATATTTTTCCACGTGATAAATGAGTCTTGAATGGAACCTTCTGGTTTATAATAAAATGCTCTGGGTATTCTAGCTTTTACAGACCTTTATTATTTTGACTTCAAAATAAATGCTTTCCCAACCAAAACCTTCTGATATCAGAAGGTGTCCTTGTTGTCACGAGACACTGTCTAACACAGATTCTTCATACTGGCATGTTCTCTGAGCTGCTTAGTCCTGGTACTGGAATTCCTCAGTAGAAATCAACTTATTCTCCAGTAGTTTTCTGTTGTCACTAAGACCCTAATGGGGTCCCCTGGCCATGATGACATGAGCACAGAAATGAGGGATAAATTTAGGTCATTTATCTTACTAATGATCTGTTATTAAAGTAGAGCCAATAACTTGAAAGAGCAGGATGCTTAAGGCAGGTAATACTGCTTTAAAAAGTATCCTGAAATGACAGTATACTTCAGTCACTTGGACTGGTACTTTTGTGCTTCTCTTTGTGTGCAAGATGGAGTTCATGTGCTGACAGGGGAGTATGTGACCAAAACTGGTTAGTACTCCTGACTGATCCCTGGCTTTTCAGCTATTGACAGACTTTTGACATGTCACTTCAAGTAATTCACTTAAGGGTCTTTGTTATGGTATCATTTTAATAAGTAGCGACATTTCCTTGAATTTACGTGATACTGTTTATTGGATATACCGTAACTATATAATGAAAACCACAGATACACCTCAGAGAATTCAGAAAGCATCTGAAGGGTTGTAATAACTATTTAAGTATGATTAACGAAATATCTAAATTACACAGTAGTTTGAGAGTGATCTAGATTTAATAGCCTTACTTGTGCAGAGCTATAAAGATTGTACACTGATGTTAAAAGTGTTGGGTATGTTTTACTCCTATTTTCTGCATGACTTTCCAGACTATGTGACTAATCATGGTGAAGACATTCTAAATATAAACAGTGTGGCCCACACTGAAACTTACCATAAATGTCTCCATTTTTGTCAAAGTATAGAGGATGATTTTAGATAAGGAACAGCACAATGATTGATGTGAAAATGGATAAAATAGATCCAGAATACGACATAGGTCATCTGACACTTATGGTAAGGATGTAACCTAGACTGTATCCCAAGGCTGAAGTAGTGAAAAAAAAGACATGAAGAAAGGTATAGAAAGAGTGTGACAGTACATGTGACTCTGACAGATGAAGAACAAAGCCAGGAAATAGCTAACATCTCTGGCAGCTTGAAAAGGAAATCTGACAAAGTACCACCGGCTTGCCCTTGTGTTGACCACAACTACCCATCAGTGCTGTGCCCCTTAAGTGGTCTCCTGTATATGTGTATAGTAAATTCAGCAATATAAGAGAGGCATTTGGCCCTCTGTCCTCATCAGATCAGGTTGTCCTACTGTCCCCTGTCCCAAGAAATAATTCAGCAAGGATGCCTTAAATGGTGAAGCTGTGTAGCACTGATATTACAGATGTACAGATAAACTTTTTAAAGGGAATTCTAGATTTCAAGCAGTAAATTAGTTTTTCTTTCCTAAAACTGGCTTCATAATTCCCCACTCTTAAGCTCAAGGATACAGGCAATTTTTTCCCCCTACAGAAGTACTAAGAAACTGAAACATTCTCCTAAAAAGGGTTCTTGTGCTTCTTTCTGCTTCTGAAATATAATGCTATCCAGTTGTCCTTATGTGAATTTATTTACAGAAATCTAAGTATCTGTTCCAAAAAAGTTTGGATATCAATAAATCAAGCATACAAAAACATAACAGTCCTGAAGAAGTTTGTTGAGAGATCTTGTGTCCCAGGAACTGCTGAACTCTTGAAGGCAGCTGTTGGCGTAGTGTATCATGTATTTCAGTGAAGTATCAGAGAGATAGAATTTTCCTCTCTTCCATATTTCAGCATAGAACCAAAATGCATCAGAGGATTTACAAGATTCTGCAGTTCTTTCAAGGTAACAGTAGAGATTTCATTGAGCATCTATCTTCAGAATGACTATCAGGTTTGTAGATTAATACTCTCGAGGTGAGAAGAGCCTCCTGCTGTACTCAGGAACTGCCTCACAGCCCTGACACCAATCTGGCCACCAGCCTCAGTGCCCTGATGCACTATTCCGACTGCCTGACCTGTTTGGCACCTGCTGTGTTGGCACCTCACCTGGAAATGGGCACTCTGCAGCCTCCCTGGGCTCCAGCTCTGCCATGGTTGGCTTGTTAGGGCTCATTGGGACTGTGCCAGCTGGGAAAGCGAGTAAAGGGAAAGAGAAGGGAAGAGAGATGAAGGAAAGGAGTAGGAGTGAGAGAGAGAGGGGATGACACAGACCTACAAGGCTGTAGACAGTTGCCAGCCTGAGCTGACCCCTGACAAGTAAGTAATTGATCTAAAAGGCAAAGAATCAGAGCAGCTGAAGTTAGTCATATTTTGCAGGCTACATGCAAGACAAAATGGTGTCATGGCTAATGTGTCATTCATTGTATGTCTTGATTCTGTCATGAAAACACATGTGTTTCAGTGTCTGCCTTTTCTTAACAGTTTACCTGTGTGTAAGGAAGATAAAATAATTTGAATAAATGATAATATGAATAATGGTTTAATAAGGACATTACACCCTCCAGAAGCCTAGTAGATCTGGAGGTAATTGCTATAAAGTTCCAGAGGCATATGCCTCTCTTCTGTCCCATGTGTTGAGCACCTCCCTGACTTTCTGTCCACTCTCACCAATGCTCAACTCCTGAACTGGGAAGCAGGAATGTAAGTAGTCTTGACTAAATACAGAGATTTTTTTCTTCTAAGAGTAGAGGACTGCTGTTGTCCATTCCATCCTGTCTGAAAAACTCAGTCAAGAGAGGAAGATAGATGACAGCAGTCTGAATAAAATAAAATCTGAGTATGGCAGTGATGTGAGTGCATTATTCAAATGATCAGGTGGGCTTGGAAGGTATATTTTTAACTCCAATTATTTTGCTGCTTAACTCTTCATTTCAGAGATCTGGAATGATTCCATTTCTTAAAGCCCGAGTAGCTTCACAGTAATAGATATATCTTAGTTCTGTTTTTTTTCCTTATTTTTTTAATCTGTATCAGCAGCTGCAATACATGCATACATACATCTTATATGGGAAATTACATTTCCTTAGCATTTCCTTAGTCCTTTACCAAAGGCTGCACTTTAACATTATTTAAGGGTTATTATTGATTCACAGAGCTATTACCTCTTTACACAGGAATAATAGATGTTTGAAGTGTATTAGTCTAACTGTTCAATAGGTACCCTTTTGCTTCTGAGTAGTGACAACTGTGTCCTTTCTGGACTGGTTTGGACTGAGAAATTCCCAGACTGTCAGTGTCTTCACTTGTACCATGTCAGCAGTGACAAAAAAGGCACTTGGCATAAAAATTCCTAGCATCTAAGTAGCTGTGAGTAGTAGCCAGGTGTCCTGTGGGAGGAATTTGATTGAATTCTCCCACCAATGACCAGGTGTAGTGCTGACCTTTAGGTGCAGTGCAAGTCATAGCCCTTTCTTTCTTTATTGATCCAGAGGGAGCAAGAAGAGATCTGTTTGTTGTAGGCAATTGTTCTTTTCTTTCTGACAGATATAAATGTCAAAGGATGTCTGGGTTGCTTTGGGTACCATTTAATGTCACCATTATTTTGGTGACTACAAAAGCTACTGGGACATCCATAAACATGCAGCAGCTCTAGAAGCCAATAGGAATAGGAAAACAATTGTATGAATATTGTATGAATATGTCTTCACACTAGCAATTAAAGTCAGTGAGTCCTCATGATTAATAAAAATATAAATAATAAATGCCTGATGCTGTTGGCAAAGGAGCACTGGCTCTATCTTCTGAGAAGTTTAGATGCTACCTGGGGGGAACTCTAAAACTGACTGCATTTTATCTGTTAAAGCCCTAACCCAGGAGATCACTAGATGTGCATCCGATCTGTGAGAACTGGTTTTTTTTCATTCAGGAGATCTCTTCAGGAGACATGTGAGGTTAGTAAATCTGACTCTTGCTGGGATGCCATATGATGGCTATAGCTCTTCCTCTGGCACGTTTTAAAAAATCAGTTCTGTATTGTGAAGCCTCACAACAATAGCACAAACCCTTTGGATCAAATGCATGATAATTGCAATTTTCTCTTAGAAGGATTGTAAGCAAACTGTTTGTCACAAGCAGCTCTTCTAGAATGCATAATTATACCTGCCTGCCACAGCCAACATTGCCTGTGTAAGACATGATGGACAATTTTAAACTTGCATATTATTATTATTACTATTATTATTATTATTACTGCCACTATTACTATTTTACAAAGCTGAAGTGTGAAATATATTTGAAGTGTCTTTCTTGAGTCTTGTCACGATGTAGCTGAGACAGCCTACACTCACCACTTCAAACTTTTTACTCAAATCATTCCTGCTGTCATTTAAGAAGCCTATTTAGATTTCTATCCTGAAAATGTATCTCTAAGTATAACACTGTTAAAGTAACATGAATCTCTCCTGTGTCACTTGTTAACTCTGGTTTGGATCTATGTCCCTCCTGTTTCACATGAATTTTAATATTCTCAATACAGTGTTTATACTTAACATTTACCATTTTTACATTACACAAAATATGAATATCTCATAAATATAATGAACAATTATATATGCAGCTACTTGAAGAGGAAAAAGATAATTTTCTACACAAACCTCAAAATAATAGGAATTGAATAGTGAAGAAATAAATGAAAAAGTTTTCATCTGTAATTTCATCTCAGGAAAATGTTGTTAACACTAATTTTTAAAGCTGTCTTTTAAACCTGACAAAACAAGATGAGCAAGCAGTGCATAATCAATGTAATAAAGGGACATAAGGTGATCCTTTCCCTCTTAGTGGTCACCAGAAAGGAGAAATACTTTAATTTCAAAACTAGGAACTTACTTAATGATTTTTTAGCATTGCAGCTTTATACACTACAACAAGGTATGTGGTAAAAAGTGCTTCACCAAAGATTCATAGCAGATTATGACAAGAAACACAAAACATTTTTTTTTTAAGAAACAATGACTCAGGCAATTTAAGTATGTGCAATCATAGTTGCTTTCTTCTAATAGCATTTCCAAGGGAATAAAGAAAAACCTCATCATAACTGTCCAAAAAGTCACTATTAACATAGAGTGACCATGGAGAATAACTTGTAATAATATAGCATGGAAGAGAAATATTGTGGTACTGACTTCATAATTAGAAATGGCTGAAGAGGTTAATGCATTTTCCCCAAGAGTATCAGTTTAAATTTGAAAGCAAATTCTCGGTCACATTTGTAACATTTTGATGTTTGCTTTCCATGAAGTATCAAGCAGTAAGTATTATTTCTACATTCTGTCTTCTGTTCCAGTAATTTTTTTCTCATGAATTTTCATCTCCATTTGCACAGAATTCATTGCAATATCATCCTCAAACCCACATGGAATCCGTTGGACTTAGTGTGGCATAAATATTTATTTGTAAGGAAACCCTTTTCAAGAAAGCACAGAATACTTTATCTGCGATGAAGTATTCACAGGGTAATCTAAAACAGGTCACAATTAAGAAAAGAGGTTTGTGGTTTCACTCCAGGCAATTAAATGTAGCATATAATTCCAAGGGAAACAAAACCAAGGAAGTGGCTGTTTGAGTGTTTATTAATTAAAAAAATCCTACACTTCACTGGTTGTACTGGCTGGCCTTTTATACATTCTCTGTAGGTTAATAATTGAAATGTGCACAAAATTATACCAATGAAGGGCTGCCTAAAAAGAGTCTCTGTTCATAGTAATCATCTCATTATTTTTAGTTTCATTAATAAAAATGTATAATTCAAAGGAATATATGATTCCAGAATGAAAGAAATCAAGTATCAAATCAATCAAGTATTTATCATGTGCACACAGTGACAGAAGAATTTGGTATCCTGCTCCTTGTGGTGTGCCATTTTGTTTGTTTGTTTTTGTTTTTTTTATGATTGCTATCCTGAAAATTGAACCAAAGCCATAAATCATTATCAATATAGATACAGTATTTTACTTTGGAAAAATTCTCCTGTAACAGAAAATGGAAAATTGTTGAGGAAAATACTGTCGTTTGCTACTCAGCCTGCAGTTATCTTTATATAGAAGGCAAGTTCAACTAAACCCTGTGAAATTACAGATTACAGAGCCAACAGTCCATTAGGGTAGCTAGATCAATATAAAGAGAAGAAACATGGTCTTCATTTGCTCCAGCACTTTTGAAGATGACCTGCTGAAGATTTATCAGTTTTATATAGGAGGATTTGCTGTCTTCCTCCTCTTTATTTTCTAAAAAACTGTACAAAGTGGAATACAGTAAAAAGTCTAGGGAAGGAAAGAAGTTTGAAGGCATGAGAACATTCTTGCTTCTGGTTTCTGTCAATAAAAGAAAACTAATCAAGGGCTGATTTGTAAGGCTAAGTGTATATTTTCACATTATGACAAAACTTTATACATTTTGTAGCATTTCTCTGCTCTTCCACTGTGCTACAGATTTTGAACAGGATGTTTTCTAAAAGTTTACTTATTGCTTAAACTTAATAGGTGGAATTTTATGTTCATTTTATACTGGTTCTGTAGAATCAACCATAGCACCTTGGCAAAAAAAAACTCCCCCCAAAAACAAAGAGTCTTGTTCATTGTATGAAATGAGAAAGAACCAATGATGGAATTAATGTTGAATGCACAAATGGGAAGTGTAGAGAGAAAAATGGCAGGCAGAAAAGAGAGAAAAATGACTAAGTGGTGATGGAAAGAGGTCAGTGCAGTGAAACCACCTGAAGGCAAGATAAATGGAATGGCTAGAAGCAGCCAGAAAAAAAAAGAGTAAGCGAAAACCAAGAAGGTGTTTGGCTGATTCCAATGTGGAGCTGCTCAGTATGTTTTTAATCTACTGAAATTTCAACGATTCAATAAACTCTACACCTCTCTTAGGGAATACAAACATATTTCATATTTTCTCTCACTATATATTTATCACTAGACATGTTATCCAAGTAAGCAAGAGAATGACACTTAGGATAAATTCTGGAGTTGTTTTCTCTGAGCATCATCTTAGTACTCCTAGTACTCTAACTTATATTTGGAGTTGAAAACTCCAGTCAAATAGCTAGCCACAGGCAAAGAGCACAAAAGATCACCAGTTCTGACACTCTTAGACATTTGATATTGTTTCTATGTATGACCGAATCCTGATTTAGGTTTGACAGAGCCCTCATCTTCCTCTCTTTTTTTTTTCCCTTAGTTAAAAAGCAGCAAGTTCAAACAGGACCAAAGTTAAGGCAACAGGTCAGATTTGTTCAAAATTTTCAGATGTATGTTATAGCTTCCAGAAGTCATATTGTGATGCAGCTGTAAGTATATTGACAGTAGTATGGCATTCTTGGATTTAAAGAAGCACTTGAAACCAAAATCAGATTTTACAGAGGACACTAATGATGAGCAGAGTTCCTCTAGTAAAGAACAAGTAAATACCATTACACATAAGTTTTGTTTTATTTAAATAATTTTAATAAATGGCAAATACTATTTATGTGTCAAAATGTTAAGGAACTCTTTATACAGCACTGTTAAATACTCTAATACTCATGTTAATTTTACCTTTACATCTGCCAATAATGGGAAATTGGTGTAGAATGTCTGAAAAACAAATAAAACTTGATTAAAAAAATTAGATCATATTTATTGTGTCTAGATTTCTACTCTAAGAAAACATAATGTAAATTCTCAATAGTATTGTAATAGGTTTATGGTTTTGGAGTTCTTTAAATATTCTACTAACAGGCTATAGATAAACTGCTGACACATGCTACAAAACTGCTGACACGTTGCAAAACAAAACTTATAAATACCTAGAATTTGTGATAATCTTGAAATAGTCTAGATTCTCAGAATAATTCTTAAAGTGATTGTTTCTTTTTCACTAAATCAAAGCGCTGTCTAGCTGTCTCTGTGTGGTTGCAAGATGAAAAATATGTTTGAAAGAACTACCTCTCAAGCTACTGTATCCAAATAGCGAGCTAAACCCTTCTGAAATAAACTTTCAGGAACTATAAAACACACCAGTATTTCTGTGTCTGAAATGAAAACTAAGTCAACATTTCCAACCTCATTTCAGATCCGTTTGTATGTGATAATCATCATACTAATGGATGTGAATACCTCTGCTGTCTTTACACTACAGAAACAGAAATTGGCATTTCATGTCTGGTGCTCATAATATATGTTCATGTCCAGTGGCATACACATTTCCAAGCTATCCATGCTGTAAGAATAAATATAATGTGAAATATACTGTCCATCATCATTTCCTTCTGGGAGAAAATTACTACAAATCCTGACAACTCCACCTATACAAAAAATAACACCCCCCAATAATACATACATGTGCTGCACACATACATACCAACAGATGTTTCTTTAAGAGCATGTCCAAAGAGTAGCCTTGTTTATTCTGTCATACCTTTGTGACTGGGATGTTCCTCCAAGTTGTGTTTTCATGTAAATCTTCTTCACTGTTTCCCCCTTTTTACCGAGAAAAAATCCAAAGGCAGAAACCCCTACACTAAAATTTATCTGTATCCATGTTTATTGGAGCTAAGTTTTCACCTCTCAAACAGTTCTGAAAACCCATCACTAATATATTTACTGAACAATGATCAGTTACTATATATACAGAAAATGAGGGGTTAAGGGACAACTACTGTTACTTTTTCTTGTTTAATTTTAATCTTGGTTACACTAAAACGTGATCAAAGCCTAATTGTCAGTATTGTTTTACTGGCATCCAAGTGTTTACTTTGTCTTCTTACATAAATAAAAAACCTGCTTTCTTAGAGCAACGTGCCACTTAAAAACATTAAAGGACTGCAGAATCACTCTTCTTCAATAGTTTTCTTGTCCAGTTAGTATGTAGAGAATTACAATTGTGAGAGGGAACTATGTAGTTTGTAACTACTATTATCTTCTATGCTTCAAGTACTTTTATGACAATTCATAAAACTATTGCATTCTTTTTGTTACTTTTTTTTTTTTTGGTTAATCATTCCCTTGTAAGCAACATTTGGCAAGGCTCTTCAGATTTTTAGTTTTTAATATTTTTTGTTCATTTAGTTTGGTTTGGTTTGGTTTTTTTTTCCCCCTGGTCCCCAATTCTAAGTAGCACCTACCCTTCCTGAAAATTTTTGAAAGAATTTTGAAAGAAGGTTATTTATGACATCAAACAGGGAGCATGTTAATTTAATTAAATCAGCCTGGCAAGGATAAAAAGCGCTATCAGTCTTATACTACCATAAATGGAGCAAAGATTTAAGTCAATTTAGACTAAGAGAGCTCAGAAGTTTTGCTAATTAACATCTTCAGAGACAGCAAACCATGCTTTTGTGTTTTGGGGGAAAAATATTTTGTCATGTTTCTGGGTATCATTAAACAGCACATGACATCTTGCTAGGCCTGTAGCAAAATAAGCAACAATATGTTTGAAATACTTCTCTGATTTCTGGGTTCAACAGCTTTTAGATATCAAAGAACCCTACAAAATTAAAGGTGATAATGTGAAAGAATGTGCACGTTAGTTAGTATTTAATTACATTAAATTGATTAGAAAAGGCAAGCTCTTGATTGGGGGCACATTAACTTCTGTCTGTGCAGCACATAACTAGGTTGTGGATGAATCTACCTTCTTAAAACATGAGAAAGATAATGATATGAAAAGTAACTCAAAAGTATGTAAGCCAGCGACTACTCAACTATTTCACTCATTCATTCAATTTGGCAAAGAAACTTAATTCTCAGATCTTTGAGAGAAAAAAAAATCCTTCCAGTCACAGTAAGAAGAAATAAAATATTCCTTGCTATCATGGACATGAGCTGGAGCTATTTTCCATTCTTTCCATCTGCTCATGAAAATTGCCTCTGAAAAATATCTTCTTTTGACTAAAATAGATACCTAAGATTTGTGACTTCAACATATGCACAAATAATTTCATGAAACATACAATTTCATTTGCAATATCTATATTATATATGCAAACTTAATTTTTTACATAGTTGTAGTATTTCACAGATTCAATGAGAAATGATGCATTGTTCGCATTTAAAACACAGCACTTCAGCCAAAGGCACATGTGGATCTGGTTGTAGAGATGTGGCACACAATGAATCTCGGTGAATATGCTTTGTATGTCACAGTTTTTCAAACTGTTACAAAGCTGAATAAGTACATATAGGCCTTGGAGGGATATTGTGAAGTTGCATTTGTTTTAAATGTCTGTACAGGATACCTTGTCTGGAAAAGAGCAGAACAATTCAAGATCCATCACTGATTATTTCAGTATTTTCACCTGAACATCAGTGCATTCCTTGGTCATTGCATTGCTTTAGATTAATTAATCTAGTAGTAATTTCAGTGAATTACTGCTGTTTTTCAGATTTATTATGATCCAAGAATAGACTGTCCATTATTCAAGAAAAAATAGGGTATGTATTACACTTTCTGAAATGGATTTTTCATGTCAAAGTAGCCTCAATTTGATTGAAGAAGAAAAAATGTCACTATGTTCCATTTAATCTGTGAGGCTAGTAAATGCAGACTGGCATCTCTCTAGAGAGTCCAGTAAAGAAAATTTAGGTCCAGTCCTCAAAATCTCAAAGTGGAANAGTTTTTGGATACTCAAAGACAATTAGAGAGCAAAAATGACATTGCTCTTCTCTCAAGGATGGTTGATCTAGGAGTATTATGTAGACACAAGAAAGAGTCAAAAGCCTCTTTTGCGAAAAATTCAGGA
>WEIV01016665.1:39358-83819 GCA_013390005.1 Calyptomena viridis | reverse complement strand
TTTTTTAACCTATTTTATATCAACATAACTGTACTGACCATTCCTATAAGTCAATTGACCAGTACACATACATTAATTGAAAAACTGATCAGTACACAGAAGTTAATTGAGAAACTTCAGGACAGATCTCTGAACAGAGTACCCTGACTTGTTGAGTTTGATTTGTCCTAGTCAAAGTTCTGACTCCATGAGGCTTTTTTGTTTTGTATCCTACTCAGTGCCAGCAGTTCTAATAAGCAGGCACAAATGTATTTTGCCTGACAAGCTGCTTTCCAACCCCAGCACTCTCACATCTGTACAGAACACTGAGTTTATGTTTGAGGGACTTGGGGTTTTCCCTGAATCTTATCCATCAAGAGCTCCACTGATACCAAATGATTAGTGGGGTTACCACTTTAGCTGTCAAGTTGGAAGAGAGAAACAATTTTTGTCTCATCGTATACTGGTGTAAATGAACCATGCTGAGAACTGCTACCCTTATTTTGAGAACTGCTAAGTTTCTGAAAGAAATGATTAAAAATGCAGTCTCATCTTCTATATTCCTTCTGCCTCTCATTAAAAAATTCCTTTTAAAAATAGAATTATCTATTAGCAGGAATCCTGCCTTTTATTTACTATTCAAATCAAGTAGTACTATTAATATGAGACATCATATTTGGTTTGCAATTTTAATATTTGAAATATTTTGGCCTCTACATATTACAGTTAAACCATTACGATTTATGAAAAAAACTGATTAGAGCATGGAGAAAGTATCGCAAGGGAATCTCGATAAAACTGTAGAAAATTTATATAGTGAAATTGTTAGCCAACTTCTCAATTACCATAAATCAATACGATTTGGTTCATTTCAGTGGAAAAAGGCCAAATTCAGCAATACTTTACAATCAGGTGGGGTTCTAAATGTCTGAAGCACTGGTGTTTTATCTATTATCATAGTACCTCATAATGTGTCATATATTTTTCCATTGAATGCATTAAGTGGCAAAGTATTACTGTTTTTTTCATACAGACATTTATGATTCTGAAAGTTCAGGCAGTCAGTTAATAGCATTCTCTAAAGTATGTGAATACCTTTATTTCTTTAAAAGTATGGCCTTAAATTATGGAGAATGCCTACATGAGATGTCATTGACACTGAAACTACCTACAGAACTAATAATGACTAATCAACACTAGATTTTTAATATGCTTTGGTTTTGTTTTAATATATTAAAATTTGTAAGGTTTGTGGAAAACAGTTTTTTAATTTCCTGTTAAGCATCTATGCATATATATAGTATTTAAACACATATTCGCAGGTAAATATTGCAAATCATTATTGCCACATCAATAGATTTTGATCTTACAAATACATTTCATGCTTTTTAAAAGATACCTGAAAACAAACAAACAAACAAAACATTATTTTTTAATAATTACACTATCATCCATTTTCAACTGTCCTTCACATAATGTTCTTCATCCTGCTGAGGCCTCAGTTTGGTAAGAAAGGTAATCAGAATGCATCTGAATTTGAGCTGAAGAGAACAGTGATCTGATACTAAAGCAGCAAAAGCCTTCCCTGAAAAGGCAAAAACCTAGGCAAAAGACAATCTTCTATGATCATCAGTGATCCATGTCAGTGTCTTGTGGGGCTCACCAGCAACTTATAAATCAGTAACTTAGTAACACAAACTTTCAGGTGGAATTTTCAGAAATATATTTATCTTTTCTTAATAATATTTATTTTTTCAAAACTTTTTCATATTCTACACTTCAATCCCATTTTGTACAAAAAGTTCAATTCCATTTAGATGATCTCTGATATCTTAATTTCAGGATTCTGTCTGCGCTCTTTCTAGCCTTTAAGGTATCAACAACTTTTAATTAATTTAATTGTTTAATTAAATTTGTTTAATTAATTAATTGTTTTTAAGAAACAATTTTATTGCTTGTACATTTTATTACTTTCATCAATATGGAATTATTAGTGTCTACAGTTTAGTTTGACTGCCTCACATTTCACACATTAATTGTAATCATAGGCATTGATGAGTAGCAAACTACTTTTATATACACATTAAAATTACTGCCTCAGTAAGGAAAGGTTACTTCATGGGTCTGAAATGCAGAGAAAGCCTAGATAGTGCAACTATTTTTAACACAAGAGAATTGCAACACCCCTCATCCCCCAAATACACCAATCTGGAACCACCTCTTCTATAATGACAGAGTAATGTTGGACACTGTATTGAATGTTTAGTTCCTTAACTCAAGCACAAAGTGCTACAAACATATGTTTGTAGACTTATATAGTCTCCTGTACTGTGCTTGAGGGATACTTAAGTTGCTCTGTGCAGGAGTAAGAAAGAAGCAGCAATTCAAACCCCATTCTGCAGTACAGGAGGGCATCATATAGCTGTGGTTATTTCTATATTTAAGAATTGGAAAGTCTCTGAAAAGGCTGTTGCAGGAAAACATAGAGGCTTTTGGGGCTGCCAGGATGGCACAATATAGGAACTTAAAGAAAGGAAAACACATTTCTTAGGGCTAGTAAGAATATGGCTTCCAACCTGCAATAATGGGGAATTTCTGTGATTTGTTTTCAGCATGAATTGAAATGGGCATGAAGTTCACAACTGAAATGTGGGAAAAATTCACTCAGAAGCACAAAAACATCTATAAATACAATTCAGAGCAACAGACTACAGTAAAATATACATAACTTTTTAAATTGTATTATCTAAAAGTTATGGAACATAGAAAGGGTGACATATCTCTTTCCGTGTGAGGAATACACAAAACAACTAAATTCAAACTAGGATACTTTTTTATTTTCTTTGAAAAGGAGTTTTGCTATCAATTTTTGATCAGATTTATTGATTAGTCTTTGGCATTGGAAAGTTAAGATTGAGGATCTTACATGGTGCCAGACTGGATTATATTCTTGGCAGACCTACTAGATCTATGATGACAGGGACAACAGATGGACTGCTGACAGTTGGCATTACAATGAGTTATAGGACCTACAAAAATACTTTTATTGAATACCCAAAGCCATTTTTTTCCCTTTTGTGAGATAATGGAAAATTCCTCCATTCCAAGTGTTCCAAAAACAGACATTGTCAGAAGTCACAGAAAATTTCATATAAAGACTACCCTTTGTCCTGCCTGTGTACCTGTGATAACCTGGCTCTACTCAAACAGTGGGTCTTGATCTTATTCAGTCTGTCTGCCTAGTGAAGAGAAAATGTAGGCAGCAAATGGATCTTGATAGACCAGCAATAACTTGTTATGCAACATTCACATGGAAGTGGTATGAAAATCAGCTGCAGTCCCTGAAATCACTGACATTTTTGGAGCTTTAAACACCTTCAAAAATATGGTGAGTTTTATGAATGTCTGAACTTCAGACCTCTGTGACTAACTTTAAACAGGCCTTTCAGAAAATTTTTACAGAACCAGTCCCTCATTTCTTTAAATAAACATTCAGAACCTCTTCAAGCATTTGAAGTTGTTCAAAAATAGAAGTATGACATTAGTTAGCAGCCCTTGTGAAGAACATGTTCAAAGCACTGAACTCCTACTGCATTTTTGACAGACTTTACACAGTTAAAACCTTGTGTGATGTTTGACTCCCAGAAAAGTATGGCAAATTTCTTTCTAGAGTAAAATTTAATGCTCTCTTACTAGCAGAATTATTTTAACTGGCTTCCTACCACACCTTTCATTATACCAATAATATAAAAAAAATAAAATATCAAGTGGATTATTAAAACTAATAAAAGATTTGATAGGGAAATATATTGGAAGAGGTGGACAGGACCTGTAATTGTCAAATTTTCTTTTAAAGGAAACCCTTTTCTCTTTAATTTTATGGATGACTGGAATTTTCAGCCTGAAAATATATGCAATGCTCCGTGAAATTTCCCTGCCTATAAAATGCCCACTCCTGTTAACAGGAACAAACAGGTCCTGAATGTAGTTGGATACATAAAATTAAACAAGAAGTAATTCTGATCTGTTCAGAATCTCATGCTTTGACTTCCAAAGAAAAAACATGTAATGATGCCTTCTTAGCAAGGAAAAGTGCAAATTTTTATGCAGTGGCCTTCTTTGTCACCTCAGTAAGTTTTTTTTTTCCTTTCTTATGAGGTACTTTAGCAATAACCTAGAAAAGTAGGAGCCCTGTAGACATCTAATAAAATATTGAGCCTGAAGTGGATTCTAATCTTTACTAATATCACTGTATAAATTTAACCAATATCCTAAGTTAATGAGGGCAACAAATCCAATGATTTTATTATGACAGAGAATGAAATATCCAGAAATGTACTAATTAGAGCTATCTAAACATCTTTAAAACTTTTGCCAAGCAAGTGAGACTAGTCCTACAGGGCCTACAGGGGCACTATTGTCACATGGTGACAAACGAAATTAGTGTGTTGGCCTCTTTTCTTCTGAGAATCTAAAATTGTACCTACTACTAAGTTTCATGTTGAGTCCATTATGGTGACCAAATAAAAGTACTGTTGAATCAACAATAGAGAGAACACAGGCTCTTCTTCCTATGAAAGTTAAAAGGTTATCTATATGTCTAATTTTAGGTAGAACTTGCCCAAAGTAAAATCAGTACTGTTATGTAGATATTTAAACATGTATAGTACAAAAGCCTAACACTGGGAAGTACCTGGACCACGAGGTGTCTTTTCTTAGTGTACAAAGCATGTAGCAAAGTTCATCTGCAGTTTTTACATAAAATCACATCAAACAGCATTGTCCAAGCATTATGAGTGAGGACCTCATGAAGGTAGACAGGTAATTGTGATTAAACCACACACTGTATTTTAGTTTGGGATGGGGAACAGTATGAACAGATTTCCACGTGGACAAGTGAAAATTTTCGGAATAAATTTTGCCAAGTTGTATTCCTGAAAACACATTTCCATTTTGAAAAGTATGAGCTTTTCTTTTTTCTTTTTCTTTTTCTTTTTTTTTTCAAACAGTGAATTCTGTTGCTTGCAATGTTTTTATTACTTTATAGAGCTTAATTAGAAACAAATATCTTTCAGAAAAAGAAATTTTTCTTAGTTACCCAGGCAAGGACATCCTTGTTCTCATTAAACTGCATTCTGCATTTTCAAAGGACCTTGTCTGTTCTTTGTTTTTGTCTGTAGTTTTCATCCCAGATACTGCAGTGGTGGCACTCCTCAATTCCTTACAGTATATACACTCTTTCATGTACTTTAGTGGAAGCATAGTGACAGCAAAAACTAAGCAATGGCTACATAGAACAAGGAATCATAATTAGCCCTACAAAACACAATAAGAAATAGAATGGTTTTTATCTTTGCAAATATATAATTCTAATGCCTCTTGCCAAAAGACTTTTAAATCTATAGAAAATATGTTGAAAGGCAACCTTTCCCTGCTGTGAAAATTCCTAATTACTGATCTGATGAAAATACCTGCCATGCTATAAATATTTTAGTGCATCTGTTTTACTTCAGAAGTTAGTAACAGAGTTAATCGATAAAAAAATCACTGTGCATGTACTTTGCCCATATAATCCTGTTTTTCTTCTCTCATTGCATTGCACTTTATATATTGGCAGTATTGTCTGACTTGACAGAAACAGGGCAGAGAGTTCCTGAGGTAAAGCTCTACAGCAAATATTCACTGACACATGCACATTAGAGTATGTTGTTTACTATACACTCTTTGCAAAATAAACAATGTGTATTGTTCCATAATTTTTTCCCCCTTCATCTTTTGTTATATGTACTGAAGATATTTGGCAGCAAAAATTACTGAATACACCACTATTGACATTATAATCAACTTTCTGTTTACTGGCCCATGTTTTAATCTTGCTGTGCTCTACTGCTTTTTTTCATTTACTTGATACTCTGTAATGAAAAACTTCAGAAGAGTGACCTTTTCATATATATAAACTCTTAACCAGTCATTTTCCAGCCCCAGAGAAAAATTCTTGTTATTAGCATGCTTTTTTCTTAAAACTACCTTGTATCCTATTTTACAGCTGGGGTGAAAAAGTTAAACACGGGATGATATCAAGCTGACAATTTTAGAAATTTCAGGAAAAAAATTGAAACAAAACTGTATCAACTGACCAAACAAAACAACCCACTCTTGAACCTGCTTTGAAGGGAACTCATGAGTCTCATAAATTTTAGTTGGAATTTAAATATTTGTAAATATAGTTACATACTTCACCTGGGGTAACACTCAACCCCTCACTTGCAAAATGGAAACAACGGCAGATTATTTCTTCAAGTTCAGCCAGACAACAATACTGTCAAGGTGCCACAGGGGCCAGAGGCTCCTTGGGGCCAGGCACCGGGAGGGTCAGGGGCTCCCTGCATTGGGATATGAGAGCCTGGTAGCCAGGGCCCATCCCCTTTATCCATTTTATCTCGAGACCAATGAATTCGGGGGGAAGAGCTCAGAATATAATCTACACCTTTCCTCATTATCTCTAAAGTTCAGAGACAGTAAATAACAAAAACAGTTATGAACTTTAATATCAAGTCTTCATATTTTATTTCAAGGAAGTCTCTATGATCTTCACAAGGACATACCAGAGGTAAAGGGAAGAGTCTGTAGTCTATTTATAAATTGCATTGAGATAAAGAATGGAGACAAGAGTATGTTAAAGAAATACAGCGGCAGTGGAGGACTAGTAAACATGAAAATAAATCAGGAAAAAATGGAGCTGAGTGAAACTCTTGGCAGCAAGAGTAGAAGGCAGGGAAAATGAAGTAAAAAGGAGAGTTGTTCCATAAAAATAAGTTATCTTAATTTTACAGTTATTTTTGTTTTCTTTTCTGCATGTAACTTATATCTAAATGTGAATGGTGTTAAACTCAGCCATCCAAAAACTAAGATATATATAGAGAAGACACTGCAGATAACTAAAATTTGGCACAGTAGCTAGATATGGGTTTAGACGGATGCACTCTCTTACCTTGTTATCTAGAAGCATCAATAAAATTTATAAGCTGATGTAACTCCACTGATGCCTGTGGAACGGAGCCATTTTTCACCAATGGACATATTCTGGGGAATAAAGAAATGGGCATAAGCCATTTTTAGTACAATTCTACAGCCCACTGCTAGTAATGAAAAACATCTCAACACTTGTATGGCCTGGCTGGATGCTGCTGCAATGTCTGCTTTGTATCTATGGAAACGTTTTCAAGTTTCCCAACACCTCCTACACAGGAGTCCTGGTAGATTCAGAGTGAAATAGATTTTCCATGAAACATGACCTAAGGATAATTCCAAAAAAAGAAAACAATCTTATCATGCAACATGCTAAGATTTTATACTTCATTTGTGAAACACGCAATAAATTACAGTCAACACTATTCTTAAGTGAAAAAACCCTGTCTAATTCAAGACCAAGATTTCAGCTGCTGCTTTCATTAAATGTCTAATTGCAGGAAAAAAATCAGAAATTCTGCTGACTCTTTGAACATCTATTAGATGAGTGCAGCCAGAAATTCATCTAACCTACAAGGACAAGGATGTTTTGACTGATTGCTTGCTTAATAATAGTTCCTCCCATTACTGATTAAAACCTCCAGAGTGTAGTTGTATTAGCAAGTCAGGCCTAACATAACACATTAGAAATAAAATTATCCACCAATTCATAAAGATTTAGCTTCTCTCATAATAACATTAACATTAAAATTCTCTAAATCTTTGTTCATCTAGTAATCAAAATAGATCAAATAGAATCATTTCTGAAGAAAATTGTGATGATGTTGGTGCAGCTTTCTCCAGCCAAACAAAAGAAGAAATATCCATCCACCCTAACTATAAGCTCTATGGAAGCATTGATTTCCTTTACATAAATCTCAATGCCAAAAAGAATACAGAAGGTCATATTGGGTAGTAGCTTCCAAGATGGCAAGAAGAAACATTTTTGAGGCACACAGTGGTGAAATTAAGATAGGGAGGACCAGATTGTCTTCTGCACATACACCAGCAACAGAAGATGGAAAAAAGGTTGTCCTTTTGCTAAATGGGCAGATATATCTTGTGAAAAAAAAAAAAAGAAAGACACATAAGACAGATTGAGATATACAATGTATTTTTTGCCTTTTTTTTCTTCTAGTGACATCAGCTCCGAGCCCTCTCAAGTTTTTGGGTCTAGTAGCAGAGTAGAGCAAGATCAAGTTACAGAGCACTAAAGAAAACTGGTCGTATACAAGTCTCTGGGTTGTGTCTAAATGCTCAGAGAACTGAATGATGTCTTTACAAGGCCACTTTATTAGCTTTGCAATGTTGTGGCCAATATGGTCACCACTGAGTGATGTGTGACTGATTTGACGCCTAAAAGAAGGAAGATGTCATTTTCGTCACCAAATATGACAAGAAATGTCTAGTCAATTACAGGACTGTCAGTTTCACCACAGACCTTAAAATTATGGAGGCAATTTTCATAATAATCATTGGGAGACATTTTTCTCTTTCTTTCTCAGTAAAAGTGGGTATGTTAATGACTTTTCTCAATTTATAAACTTATATTTTAATGGCTGAAATTAAATAAATTATATGCATAATGAAAGTTTCCCACAAACTCCAGTTGATACTTCCTGTAAAATTATATTATCAAATTCCTTTATGCCAAGACTAATAAAATATGGAAAATGTATGTCTATAGATGTTTAAGCTAAGATGAGATTCCTATAATGTCACTACAATTAAAAACACATTTAAAAGATTGTTTTTATCAAAATCATCATTGCCAGTAATCTCACTGCTTCTGTGGTTCTATCAGTTCAACTGATAAATGAGCTCGAATATCATACCTAGGTGGGAAAATACAAGGTTCTTTCCTATTTAACTCTGGCAAATTCATTCTTTCTCTTGTGTTCATGAAAGCGAAAAATTGGTGATAGCCTCAATTCAGGAAACAGCACTATGAAATTTGGCTGGCAAAAGCAACAAAAAGGAAGAATTAATTTTAAGTTCTTGTTTCTGCTTCTTGCATTCTCACTTTATGGCAGGTTCTATTTCGTGGCAGGGTCCTTTGAAATGTTCTCTTAATGTCTTTAGATATGGATGACTCTCACTACTGAGCAAGTTCATTGATTTTATAGTTATTTAAACTGAATTTTTTCTGACGAACTTAGACAAAAGTGAAATGACAGGAGGGGATGAATACTGAGAAATAAGGTGATACTTCAGAAAAGTAAATGTTGGCTGATACTTATCTAAAGAATAAGACCTTTATCCAAAATAGTTTTATCTAAAAAATGTCTTATTTTGCTGAGTACTTGTGCTTTGAGCTAAGAAGTTTTGGAGAAGTTAAGGGGTATAGGCCATAAACAGCTTATAATAGGGGCCTGAGCATGAATATGTATTGTTCTGTTAAAGAGAATCTAAAACCCCATCCTCGCCTCTATCAGAGAACTTAGGTCTTTAAGTAAAATGTGTAGTAAAAACACAATATATGTACCCTACAGATTATAGCCGTCAAAGTTATATGCAAGATTTACATTATTGTCACAATCTCTTATAAACCAAAATTTTGCCTATAGAAGTCTTCCCCAAATATTATAAGAAACAAAATTTGATTTTTGCATAAACTTGCAAGAACTGAGAAACTGGTTTATCTTATTGATTGTGAGGGTTAAATAGAAATTATCATACTCATTATGCACAAAATAATTTTATCTGTATAGAATACTGTACATAGTTACTGATTCTCTAATCTCTATGTCATATATACATGTTCCTGACAGCACAAATGAAACATGGTGCAGTTATTCTTTTATTATTTCATTGAGGGAGGTTTGAGATTACTCTTTCTTCTCTGAAATTGATCCTAAAAGAATCCCAATAAATAGAGTGACCTCCTGGGGTTTCAGTTTAAATTCACTTGAAACAAAACATCATTCCTACAGGGTCTGCTAGAACGAACAGAGGATAAGCTATTTAAAGTATTCTCTTGCGATTTTGTTTTAAATCAGAACAATGTGTAGAGACAATTCTACAAAATGTTGTCCCATAGGAAGTCAAAACTGAGAACTGAAAACGGAAATGTGTATAGATAGTGATGGAATTAAACCTTTAAATGAATGGTTGTGTTACTGAAAAACCCTTGTTAAAGACCAATGGTCATCAGATATTTCAGAACATTGAATAATTCAAGTATATTGTTAATAAATGGACAACAGGGAGCAATCCTCATTGAAAACAAAGTTGACTTTGCCTTTTTGTTCTGTAATTTCTCTTAATCTAGGACCACAGTGCAGGTGCTTAAAAATTCTTCTAGTATAAAATGTGGCTGATTGAGAAGTGTGTCAGTTTCTCTCACTCCTTGCCCAATTGATTGCATGTAGCCAGATTGTTTTTCATGTGCACCTGCTCTACAGAGAGGACAAGTCACACGTGGGGAAAAAGGACAGAAGAATGTAAGAATTTACCAATGTAATTTCAATTAATTCTACTACAGTTTTGTACTCTTGACAGCTGGAACCTTGTTCTATTCTTGCATGAAGAGACACACAGTCTTCTCAACATTTTACCTTGCAAGAGATTTTATGAGATATGCATGTCTGCTGTCAAAAGCACCCTAAATGAACAAGCAAGAAACACAATGTGGAACTCCTAATGCAACATTTTGAGACAAACCAAAATACCCTAATAACAATCAATAAAAGCAGGCAGAAAAATGAACATTAGGTAAAAAACTAAATCCAAATTGTATATGATGAGAAGTTTAAAGGAAATGTGAAATATCTTCAGTTAGTTACACACTTTCTTGAGCCTTTGTAAGATACAAAATTACTCTCTGGTGTTCCATACCTTTTAGAGAGAGCTATAGCAGCAGTGCACATCCTATTTCTTGTTGCAAAATAAGAAGAAAATAAAAGATTCTGTTGTTACTTTTCCAGTTTCTGTCCATTCCACTTGTTTACCCCGGGCTGTATTTGACCTGTATCTCATCAAATGAGCCATATAAAGTATAATGATCTTTTCAACAGTATCAGTTCATCACTTCAATTTTGTGCATGTTTTATTTTGATTACTTTTCCTTTCCTCACTCAGCTTTATGTATTGATAGGGCAAGCTCATCTTGTCAATGTAATTTTCAGTTTCTTGTACATCTGATTGAGTAATAGTAATTGAAAAACAATTCAAATAACATCTTCAAATATTCTTTTCATCTTTTCTCTCTCTTAGACAAGCAAATTTATTTTTTTTTAATACTCCCAGTATGTGAAACTCTGGAAAACATGACCAACATAATAGCCAAAACTATTTATATTTTTTCCATTAACAGGTCCAGGGAAAGAATGGGGCCAAGTCTAAGTAGGGCAAAAATAGGTAGAAGTATCTGAAGATCTCATCTCAGAAATGGGAAATTTTGACTCTATTTCCTACTCTTCCATCCTGTCCTGCACAGAGTGAGGAGCTGCCAGCTAACTTGCCTGGTTTTGAGCACTGTGGGAGACTGAAATGTTAATGGTTAGTGACTCAAACAATCAGCCATTTACAAAAGCAGCAGGTGGTTTGCTGATGATTTGCAAGGTAATAGCCAAGGGGCAGACAGGGTGTGCAATCACCATTGGAGGCTAAGAACTGGATTCTGAGCTAGATAAACAAAGAGGCTGATAAGAAATAGCCCTGCAGAGGTGGTTTAGTGCTTTTTATCATGCCAATGTCCTCCCTTACACAACTGGATCAGTTGTAAAACTACCCCTCCCACCCCAGGGAAGTACCAGAACTTCACACATAGGCCTGAAGACATTTGTCTCTTCTGATGAGACATAAACTGACTCAATTCAACTGATGTGAGAGGCAGTTGTCATGTCTTAGAAGAGCTCATAAACCATCAAAGCCCACCACGTGCCCCCAGACTCGTTTCTGGAGCCTTCCACCAGAAGACTGCACATGATCTACAGTGTTACATTGCAAAACTCTCCCATCTCCAGATGACGTACCTGGGTGTTCCCATCTGAATTTAAACGTATATTAACCCACTAAACTTTATGTTTTGTGGGCTTTCCCCATCCCCGAAAAATCAAAAACTGTGACCACCACTTCAAACGAAGGACATCCAAATTGTTCCTTATGTGTTTTCCTAAGTGATATCTTTATACTTTTATATTATTGCATTTCTATAGATAATAATCTAAATGGCTAAATACCTCTTTTCCATTGCCATAAAATTGTTTTAGAATAAACCTACATATATATATATATATATGTACACACGCACATATATATAAACACCAGTCACTATGTGTAGTTTCACTCTAATCTCTCCATCTGCCCCAAGGGTTCTATTAGCAAGAATCTCAGTTACCCTTGCGTTCAGGGATGGGTCATAACTAGCATCATCTGCATTACTGTGTGCTAGATAATTACAGCAGAATTTACCTGTGGATTTAGCCTGGCATGTTCATACCATTAATGTCCTACATCTAATCTCTTTTTTATTTGATCAGTGTCTTGGAACCATTAAAGAGAGGGAGATTTTCTGTAAGAATGGCTATTTCATTAAACTCAAATTTGGAGTAAATGGATTAATTCCTAAATTTGGAAGTACGGATTCTTGTAATCATATGCATAATGATTTTACACAGCATGGCTCCTATGACAGCTGAGACTCATATTCTTTCAGGACACCAATTTTCTGTGCTCATAGGGATTTCAGAACCAACTTTCCTCCTGCACAGAAAAACATCCGCTTCATCACCCTTACACTATAGGGGCAGAATGGGACTTCAAATTAATTAGAAACATCACACTGAAAACTTTGAAAGGAATCTATTATTACTAGTCAGTAATCAATGTTTCACACTCAACATTTGCTTTAATGTCTGATAAGGATTTGAATTTCACTTCTTTATAAAACTGACTTGTCTGGTTAGTCACACACATGAGTTTTGACTTAGGGTCACCGCAAAGAAATTTCAGTAGCTTGTTTCAGGATCAGTGTATTCTATAACAAAAAGATTTAGGTACATATTTAGTCAAGACCCTAGATGAGGAAGTTAAGTCCTTGAAAAATTAGGAGGGAAAACAGTGAAAGAAAATTGAAAAGAAAGGAACAATTCTTGCTGAAAATGTCCATCTGAAGACACTTGGTTTTCTAAGCCTTTGCCTTAAAAGAAAGCTGGCAATAAAGAGGTAAGAGCTAAAAGAAAGCTCAGAAATAAATCACAGTTACAAATATAAATGCAAACCTTTGTTTTTCTTTGTGGCTTACTGAAGTTCAGCCTCTCCCTAATGTACATAATTTTCCTGGTTTTAGTTTTTCTCAAATGTAGTTACTTCACAGGTGGTCTACACCAAGGTGGGAGGAAGAGGGTTGACAGTGCAGGCTTCTCTCTACATCTCAATGATAATGGTGTGACAGTAAATAGAATAATAAAATAGCTGTTTCAATAATGAGAAAGACACAGGAAGTAGGGCAGTAAATCCTACATCCCTTCAGATGCAAATGTTATACAGAACATAAATATTTTTCTTCTGTCAAGGCAGTTACAGAAAGGAATCATCTCCAGGAATATGCACTATATCTGCAGAAATGATGGCTGTTTCACCATCCCCTTTGTCAAGTCTTGGGCTGTTTGGAAATCATGCTGTTGAAAGGAGCTCTTGGATTTTCAATGCTCAGACCTACTGGGCAAGAGAAAGTGGTCTGGTGCTATAGAGGTATAGGAGAAAGAGTCTGTTATTCTGGGAAGTATTGAAAAACACCAGAAAGACGGTGCTGTCATTGGTCACAGACAGCACGGCTTCCTGAGAGGAAAGTCCTGCTTTTCAAACCTGATTTCCTTTTATGACAAGGTAACTCACCTAGATGATCAAGGGAAATCAGTTGATGTAATACTTCTGGTTTTCGGTAAAGCTTTTATACAGTCTCTCACAGGATCCTGCTGGACAAAATGTCCAGCCCACAGCTGGATAAACACATCAAGGGGTGGGTGGTTCACGGGTCAAGCACAGAGGGTAATAGTGAAAAGGGTGACATCAGACTGGTGACCTGTCACTAGTGGGGTTCAACAGGGCTCCATCTTAGGCCATGTTCTCTTTAACATCTTCATAAATTACTTGGACACAGGACTGGAGGGTTTGCAGAAAGTTTGCAGATGACATAGAACTCAGAGGAGCTGTTGACTCCCTCCAAAGCAGGGGTGCTCTGCAGAGAGACCTTGAGAAATTAGAGGACTGGGCAATCACCAAACATAAAGTTCAACAAGGGAAAGTGCCAGATTCTGCACCTGGGGTGGGGCAATCCTGGGTGCATGTACAGACTGGGGAATGAGATGCTGGAAAGCAATGCAGTGAAAAGAGACCTGGGGGTCTTGGTTGACAGCAAGTTGGCTATGAGTCAGCAGTGCCCTGACAGCCAGAAAAGACAACTGTGTCCTGCAGGGCATCAAGGAAAGCATCACCAGCCGGTTGAGGGGAGGGATTGTCTCACTCTGTTCTGCATTGGTGCGGCCTCACCTTGAATATTGTGGTAGTTTTGGTCACTACAATATAAGAAAGATATTAAACTATTAGAGCGCATCCAAAGGAGAGCAATGAAGATGGTTAAAGGCCTTGAGGGGAAGCCATATGAGAAGTGGCTGAGATCACTTGATCTGCTCAGCCTGGAGAAGAGGAGACTCAGGGGAGGCCTCACTGCAGTCTACAACTTCCTTGTGAGAGGGAGAGGAGGAGCAGACACCGGTCTCTTCTCTGTGGTGACCAGTGACCAGTGACAGGACCTAAGGGAATGTCCTGAAGTTGTGTTAGGGGAGGTTTAGGTTGAATATTAGAAAATGTTCTTCTCCCAGAAGGTGGCTGGGAACACAAACAGACTCTCCAGGGAAATGGTCACACCACCAAGCCTGGTGGAGTTCAAGAAGTGTTTGGATGATGACCACGGGCACATGGTGTGACTCTTGGGGATGGTCCTTTGCAGGGCTAAGAACTGGACTCAATGTTCCTTGTGGGTCCCTTCCAACTCGGCATATTTTGTGATTCTGTGATCTCCTGCAGAGTATACCCTTGGAAAGGCTTGTGGAACTGAAGTGGGACAGAGATTCTAGAGAAGGAGCTGTTAGCTCACCCAACACAGACAGAAGATCCAGTGCCAAGCTTAGAGATGGTGGAAAGATTTCCTTAGCAACCTAGAATGGGCCACAGACTTAATAATAACTCAGCAAACCATAGCAGGTTTCTACAATAACTAGCAGAACTGGAGAAAAGGAAAAATATCTGGAGAACAGGGAAATCTGCAAGGATCTGTAAGGATACTGCATTTTGGATCAGTTTAATAATTTTTTCTAATGATTGGTCCTTTGTAGACCCAATTCTCTTATATATCTGATACTTATCCTCTGCTTTTAAGACTGTGGTATATAAATCATTGATAGTTGTCTTTTCATTTGTTAGGGCAGCAGGAGAGCAGGTGACTCTGACTAGCCACTGGGAAAATCTGAGACTTCCCTGGGTGGGTGATTGCAGGGTTATAGGGAGCTACTGTCACTGGGCAGGGACAGTCAGAGATACTGTTGCCTTCAGACCCCTGTACATTCTCTTTTATCTGTTTGTGAAGAGGTTTAACACTTCTTAGTTTAAAGAATTATCTTACTCAAAATAATTCCTTTGGTGTTCTTTTAAAACATATTTACTAACCCTCCCAAGCTATTAAGTTCTATAGCCTCCTGAATTGTATGAAAGGTAAAATCTTTTCTAATTTCAAAGCTCTGCTAAAACAGAGTCTCAGTGCTACTGCTAACAACTTTGAATAGCATTGTGAAACAGGTTTATAGTCAAAAAGAGAATAGATTTTCACAAAGATATTGTATAGTCAAGGGCACTTTCACACCTTATTTGGGATAGTAGCCCCTACTAAGCTCCTGAATGAATTGAGCATTCATTTGATGCCAAAAGATCTTCAGAGGAAGTAATGGTAACAGATTTGTTCCTGTGAAAGCTGAGGAACTGAAAGTTATCATAACAACATCAGAGCTAAAGTGCATCTCTCAGATCTTGAAATGCTTTCTAAGGCACTATCTATAAATTCTTGTTACCCGTATGGCAAAAAATAGTAAGTTTTAGAAGCTATAGAAACTGAACAGTAATGCCTCATGGTACAAATCCACACATTGACACCTCAGACCTCTAAAAGAGTTCAAATATCTTCACTTCTTCATTGCAAGATAAACACTAAGGACCTTGCTGCCTCTCCCTCCCTTTCCTCTTATGCTTTCTCTTTGAAACCTTTTGCACACTTCTAGTTATTGGGTGTAACATTTGGATCCAGTTTCATTACTGTATTGCACTTCACACATTAGTCCAGCTCCAGAAATTTGTATTTCTGATGAAGTAGGATTCAGGTTTTCATCCCCTCAAAAATTTTTTGTTCATCTGTTGTTGAAGCATTGCATCAGCCTTAATCTGGATTAATATTTTTGTGCTTAATATATCAATGGATAGATATTTAGATGTATGTACTGGGTAAAAAGTTACTATAGTAAGACAAAACAGCAGGAGAAAATTGAAGAGACAACTGAGTGTCTTCTAAGTCTGTCATTGTGGAAGGAGCATAAATGTTTGGGGGTCCTCAGAAATCTAAACAAAAATGAACAATCAAAGAAAATAAAATACAAAAACCACAAACTCAAATATTTTCTATGATGGATGACTTTCAGATTCAGTAGGAAATCTGCATTCGGGAAATCAGAATCAAAACACATAAAATCAGTTAGAATAGTTATATCATAGTTAAAAAATAGATTAAGAATTGCAAAAGGAAATGCATTTTATTTAATAGTTAAAATCCACATCATAAAATTTGTCATCATCCTGGCATGTATCTCAGCTTTTGCATGAAAGAATCACAAATCACAAAAGGGCAATTTGGTCTCCTGGTTCATTCTTCTTAGTCTGTCTGTTCAGGCTCTGAGGAAAGGAGAGTAGTTAGTGCTAGTACTCAACACAGAGATATAATTTCTTCTTGTGTCGGAAGTAGCATGAATTATCTTTTTTTGTAGGACTTCAAGATCATTTTTTTGACTCTGTCAACAACGTAAAAGTGTGGAGGCAATAGATAAAATATAACATCACATAATATAACATAATTATAGTATAATAATATAATTAATATAATATAATGAATCCAAAGAATATAAGATTATCCAAAGTATTTAAGATCACAAAGCTTGTTTTGAACAATACTTGACACTGGCTAAGGAGTGGCATAAGGAAAATTTGCATTCGAGAATCAGTTTTCTGTTTAAAATGTTAAACAACTCAGCAATAATCTTCATGATGGCATGTTTGCAGATCTTATTATAAAGAGGGATTCATCCACTTCAATCTCAATTAATACTGAAGAGAAATTTTTCTGAACTGTATTCACAAAAGAATCAGGCAAAGACTGAAATGGTTTTCCTTGATATATCTAAAAATAATATTGCAGAAAAATAAACAATAAAATATTCACACTAAGAGAAAATTTATTAGAAATACAGTTACTGACTGCTTTAAATTCAGTAAATAGATAAGTACTGTGGGCCAAAGACCATTGGTCTTACCAGTCCTCACAGAATTGTCAATACAACATTCAAAAAATGTTCCTCCATTTGATAATTTAGTTTCTTTTTTTTTCTCTCTTAGTGTAAGCTGAGAGAAGCAAGACCTTCCTTGGGAATTAAAAATGCACACAATGGCTGTTTTTACAGAATTAATGCTGCATTTGCTTACACTCTCATAATTTGTACTTTTAAAATGTTTAGCTATTTTTACTTAAAATGGAGTTTAGTGCTTTTATACACAATTTAAAATATGGTGCAAAAGATGAAGGATTAATGAAGCTTTTCAGAATGTCAGGAAACAAACTGCATTTGTTTTAGTTTAAATTTTGATTGGAGATCAGTTGGCATATTAGGATTTGGAAATTTCTGCCNTAAGACAAAACAGCAGGAGAAAATTGAAGAGACAACTGAGTGTCTTCTAAGTCTGTCATTGTGGAAGGAGCATAAATGTTTGGGGGTCCTCAGAAATCTAAACAAAAATGAACAATCAAAGAAAATAAAATACAAAAACCACAAACTCAAATATTTTCTATGATGGATGACTTTCAGATTCAGTAGGAAATCTGCATTCGGGAAATCAGAATCAAAACACATAAAATCAGTTAGAATAGTTATATCATAGTTAAAAAATAGATTAAGAATTGCAAAAGGAAATGCATTTTATTTAATAGTTAAAATCCACATCATAAAATTTGTCATCATCCTGGCATGTATCTCAGCTTTTGCATGAAAGAATCACAAATCACAAAAGGGCAATTTGGTCTCCTGGTTCATTCTTCTTAGTCTGTCTGTTCAGGCTCTGAGGAAAGGAGAGTAGTTAGTGCTAGTACTCAACACAGAGATATAATTTCTTCTTGTGTCGGAAGTAGCATGAATTATCTTTTTTTGTAGGACTTCAAGATCATTTTTTTGACTCTGTCAACAACGTAAAAGTGTGGAGGCAATAGATAAAATATAACATCACATAATATAACATAATTATAGTATAATAATATAATTAATNTTTTTTTTTCTCTCTTAGTGTAAGCAAGACCTTCCTTGGGAATTAAAAATGCACACAATGGCTGTTTTTACAGAATTAATGCTGCATTTGCTTACACTCTCATAATTTGTACTTTTAAAATGTTTAGCTATTTTTACTTAAAATGGAGTTTAGTGCTTTTATACACAATTTAAAATATGGTGCAAAAGATGAAGGATTAATGAAGCTTTTCAGAATGTCAGGAAACAAACTGCATTTGTTTTAGTTTAAATTTTGATTGGAGATCAGTTGGCATATTAGGATTTGGAAATTTCTGCCTTTCTCGGCTCACCAGATGCTACCTGACTTCATCTGACAGACTGCGTGTACCTTGGATAGCAAATGACATCATGATGTGGCATATCCAAGGTGAATGTCACCACTTGCTAGCAATAATTTGTGCTAATGTAATACCTCATGCAAAACACCAGACACTCCTTCAGCTATAAATAGTGATGCCAGACTACGGTAGGCAATTTGACTGACAAGCAAGGACTTGCGACAGCAGCAAGACGCAATAGCTCAGCAAGGGCACTGAAGAAAAGTTCAGCAGAATAGTTCTGTTATTACAAATCTACTAAATTATACTGGCAAGAAACTCTTCTAAACTTAGCCAGCAGGTGTAAGGATTGCAGTTGAACAACTTTTTCTTCCCTATATTCTTGCAACTGATGTGAAATTCAAGGGACTTAAAATAGGAATGAAGACCTATCTTTCAGTGGTTTGTCCTCAAGATCCATTTGTCTCTTCCCCTTAGCAGCTTGCATAGACCAAGGGAAGAGTGAGGTTCTTCATAATGTCACAGTGCTGAAACTGAAACCATATAAATAGTAGTTCCTATGAAATACAGTGTCTCTGATTCTGCTCTTCTCAAAGCTTTAGTCAACTTACTGCAGTACAAGGAGAAAGTCTATTTTCTAAGAAAGTTATTAGCAGTGTGAATGATGTCAAAAATAGTTAAGTAAACCTTCTATTTTCCCATAAGAAATAAGATATAAAGCTTGTATTTCTTTAAAAATATATTTACTCTTTTATATACCTCTGGAAATCTAAACCTTTTATTTTTTTTCCATCACGAAATTGTAACAGCTATTGATTCTGACTTCAAAATGTGGCAAAAAGAGTCAGCGAAATACTCAGAAACATGGTGAATTTCATGTACTAATCAATTTGAAGTGTCATTCTTATTTTAATATTCTCTCTGAAAATAAACACTTTCCTGCACAACTTTTCTTTATTTACTCATGAAATGTTAAAAAACCAAAACTGCTTAACACAGAAGCTTAAGATTTCATAGTATCAACAAAAATATTCCAATATGCAAAATGCTTCAAATCTTCAAGCTCCATTCAAAAACCGAAAATTCTGTTCATGATGTCTTTATATTTCATTAAAAAAAGATTGAACTTTTTGTATGTTTTCCAGGTTTCCAACATTTCCTCTTCCACATCAAACAAGCTATACCTGAAAGATTCATGAAATCAAATGTCTGTGGTATTAACTCTATTCTGTTCTGATGAAATTGCAAGACCAGTATCAGAAATACCTACATAAATAATCTAGACTTTATACGGCTAATATGCTTGGTTTACACATTTCAGAAAAGCCAAAAGAGTCACAAGAATGAAAGTGTATCTTTCTGAATTTAATCTAGCAGTCTTACCCTTGCATTGATGTAGACTTTTCACTATTACAAGAACAAGAGAAATGGTAATGTGTGAAATGTGGAAGCAATATTGGTTTGTTGTGACAGGTCCCTGAGTCAGCCTGAGCTTTGAGGTGTATATGACTTCATATGTTCCTTAAAATGAGCTCTTCAAGTGATACACATGGGGAAAAATCAAAGTTACAAGACTAGACTGGAGAGAACTTAATGAGGTCCAGTTGTGTAACTCATTATCATCTTACCTTTGCAGGTGAGACTGTGCAATCAGTTTGGTGGCTTGTCAGCAGCTTCTTGAGCTGGAAAAAATTTTGCACAGACTTTAGCTGATTTTGTATTTGTCCCCAAAGTGAAGCCTAGTTTTCTGCTCTCTATTCCCCCATGCAGCTGCTCTTTGCTCATTTGCAGATCTTCCGTCTCTTGATTTCTTTTTGCTGTTTTTTGTTTGTTCTCTCTTTCTCACTGCTTTTGTGCTTGAAGTACCTGAACATTTTTCTCTCCAAGGAAGACTTGGAGACTGCCCAGGGCAGAAGTGCTCCACTTCCACTCCACAGGGGCTACCACTATCCCTGCACTCCTAAAATGGACATTCATACACAAACTGGAAACAAACCATACGTACCAGCACTCAACCCCCATGTAATAGCAGTAGGTTAAAAATCACCAGGTGGGTTTTTAAATCCACTGTCAAATGAAGCGATGTCTGAAAAAGAATGGATGAAAATTCTTTATCCATATGGATAATATTGTCTTACAAGAGGCAGCTTTCTGCTTATTTTGCCAAAAAGACACCTGACAGCATTGTCTTCAAAAAAATAATAAAAAGAAAAAATAACATTCCGTTTAAATGAAAGTCTGCATTTAACAGTAAACTCTAGAATACATAAGTTGACTGCAGGAAATTAATTTAAACAGACAGTATACAATCTAATAGTTAAGACTGCTCTAAATTGCAGTGCTCACTGTCCCTCATATGCCTATAGGTGTCAAAAAACATCTCCGTCAAAATCCTTTTTCATTATTCTAAGAAATTCATGTCACTGCTGTCTAATTCTTAAGTCCCTCTGGATAAGAGAACCTTCAGAAAAGAAACTTAAAACAGACTTCCCCCCTCTAGTTCTGCTGAAATAGGCCCTTTAATGAATGCTCTGGTTGATTTAACAATTCTGACCTCTTATGCTGAGTAGTGCCAATCATGCTGCATTATGTAACAGATGTAATGCTACATTACATGTCAAATCTAATGCAAGGTTGTGCTACATTTCAGAGATGAACAGCTGAATGCAATGGTAGGGGTTTTGGTGGGTTTTTTTAGCTATCAAACGTACAAATACAGTAAGTTTCAGATTTACTGACTTACTCAGACGTTCTGTAAGGAACATTTTTTTGGAAATAAAAGTATCCTAGACTGAACAAAAAAGTAGTTTTCAAGGTTTTTCATTACAGATTTTTTTCTCTTCTAATTACATATACAGTCTGATATAAAGAAGACATGTAAAAGAAAAGGACAATTTTGACTTCAACAAAGTCAATACAATCTTGGAACAAGATAGGCTGTATCCCTCTCATGCAGTCCATCAGCCAAAAGGATGGGAATAAAGTAAATTAGTATCCTCATATATTGTGAGTATAGCTCTAAATAAATAAAGAGAAGCTCTAAATAAATAAATATAGTGATTACGGAGACCTCCTTTTATTAGAATTGATTCTATCCCAGTGTGTCTGGCCACAGAGCAAACTTACTACTTACACAAATTATTGGAAGATTCATTCAGGATTTTCATTGTAACTATGAGCAAATCAACAAATATCAGAATAAACAAAGTTAGTAAACTTTAAAATGCAATGCTGCGTTCCATGAATATTTGGAAAACGTAAAGATTTTTTAAGATGCCAAATAAACAGTTGTCTCCTGTTGGCAGATTAAACAGAGAAATTTCGTTTCTCTGTTACCGTTATTGGTTTAGATTACATTTATTACTAGCCTCAAGCTTCCATAGGTTTTCTGCCTTGTGGCTGTCTACCAAGCACCTTAGAGACCTGGCAAATTTCAGAGATATGTCATTTCACACAATTTGCTCCACACTCTCGTCTCCCTGCCTCTTCCTCATTCCCTCTTCCAATCCATGGCTAAGTTGATGTACAACTCATTTTCAGTCTTATGCCATAGCTTCTCTCCTGCTCCAGGACTCCGATTGCCAAAACATGTCTATAGTTAACCAGTCAGCTACTGACTGGAAATGAATGTTGTGCAGTGACAAGATGATAACTTATTTGAAATGCATTTCCCCAATAAGAATCTGTGCCACTAGAATCTGTAATACATTTTAAGTGGTGCAGGTATTGTTAGAAAATTTTACAGTAGACTAATATCTGTGTGTATACACACATGCTTATTTAATAAATAGATGATGAAGAAAACAATACTCTTAAGAAAAAAGGAAGAGTATGGTTATTCATCATTGAGATAATACTAATAAGAAAAATGTTATTTCCTTCATATGTCCAAAACCAGGAAAAAATGTTCTTTGTCATCTTGTTACATTCTAGATCTCTCCTATGAACACATTTAAATGCTCAGCTCCAATTTTTGCAAGTTTCAGTACAGACAGTAAAATCCTTTTTAAGGGCCACAGTAAAGGTGCTCAGCATTGGTGAGGCTGCACCTTCAGTGCTGTGTCCAGTTCTGGGCCCCTCAATTTAAGAAGGATGCTGAGATGATCGAACACATCTAGACAAGGGCAACAAATNGTGATTCTGTGTGATTCTGTGAAAGCCTCAAAGAGTCTGCAGTATCTTTAAGGGTTAATTGGGGAAAAAAGGTATTCTAAAAATGAACTCATGTAAACCTCTTTATGTCATGATATTTTTCTTTTAAACTTCTTTTACTACCATTGTGCATCAATTTTAAAGGCAGAACAATAAGCATACCTTCCGCAAGATTTGCAGAATGATGGTGAGAATGGGCACTGCAGTCCACAGTGTATGAGCCATGCCTGTCCATACCCAAAAGTGTCCAGACAGTTACAAGCTCCAAAATTGTGGTCTAATGTCGCAGCCCTGTCTGTGATACGTGACAAGCATAGCTAGCAGTTCAAGGGATAGGTTTATTCCATATTCAGCTCTCCTGAGGCCACACCTGGAGTACTGAGCCGAGTTCCAGGCTCCCTCATGCAGGAAATTTCCTAATAAACTGGAGGACCACCAGTACAGTAGAGATCTGGAACAGCCGGCTTAGAAGGAGAGGCTGAGGCAAGTGGGTTTACTTAGTCTGGAGAAAAGACTGTGAGAGATCAAGTGACTGCCTTTGACAACCTGTAAAGGTGTACTGAGAAGACAGAGTCTCAGAGGTACACCATGAAAGGACAAAATGTAACTGTTGCGAGTAGCAGCAAGGGAAATTCAGACTAAACAAATAGAAAATATTTTGTAATGAGTGTAAAGCACTGGAACAGCTTGACCAGAGACATTTTTGAATCTCTGTCCCTGGATATGTTTGAAAGTTGGCCAAGGGCTTGAGCAACCTCATTTAAATTTGAGGTTACCCTTGCACTTAGCAAGTGCCATCCAGCCTTTCTTTCCAAGCTACCTTCCCGTATGACTGTATTTTTTTCTCCTCCTGTTCTATTCTATGAGAATGAGGAACAGCCTGAAAGATTTTACTTCCTTGCATTTAACCCTGTAAATGTATTAACAAAATACTCCTGGATATAATATTACAGTTCTGATCAGCTACTGAACTCTATATCTCCTACTAGAGAAGTTATCCAGAGCTCATTACGTGGTGAGAGACTGTGGAAAAATTACCTTAAGTATGGAGAACTAGGTTTTGAATTGTTTACTGAGAGGTTATACTGACAATGTAGGGACTCTATCCTGCTACCAGAGCCATTTCATAGAAATTCTTGAACCTGGTGTGCATTTTCCTTGTACTGATTGAAACTTATAAGCCATTTTACATTTAGCCCTCCAGAAAGTATATTGTAGTAATACACTTGGAAATGACATGCACATAAGTAATTGTGGTGACAGTTATATCAGAAAGGATGTTGATCTTGTAGTTTGTTTAATAAGGGTGTAAAACAAAAAAGACTGAGCTAGAAAATATACTAAATTATGTTTTCTAAATACAAGGAGGATCACAGAATTCCATTACTATGTTTTTCCTGAAAATTGATGTAGCTACACATTATTTATTTAAAAAAATAATACTACCAAGCGTGAAGGAAAAATAATGCAAGTATCCCCCAAAAATTCCAGGGATGGAAGGATTTAGGAAAATTTATTTCCAAAGGTGAGAACACTAAAAAATATTAAACCTAACAGTGTTACAAACACTGGGCCTTGGGAAAAGACACGCCTCTGTTCTTCTCAAGGCTTTTATCGTCTCCGGCCCCCCTTGCTGTGTGAGGGCCTTCAAACACATCTGCAAGGATTTTGTCTTCCCATAGCAAGGAGAGCTTCTCTGGAATTCAGTGGCAGGAAAACATTTAACTGTCTCTGTGAAAGGTGCCTCTTCTATGCAGTAGTGACTTCCTAAGCAAAAAAAGCCCTAAAACTCCTCGAAATAATATTGTGGAAAGGGTCTTCTACACTTACACCAAGCCTGAAGACAAAAGAAAAAATTAATTTCTTAGTAAGCCAGTGACATTTGAAGTATTGGCATGTATACTGTTTTACTTGGATGAAATAATGCATCATTGGCAAAAATGGTCATTGGGTATTTTTTTGTGTCTTTGCCCTCTTACCATCTATAGCTATGAACCAGCTATACAATCAAAGCAATAAGTAGCAAACAAATTAAAAATAAATCCCCAAACACATAAGCAAGATCAAGTATAACCTCTCCTTGTCATGCTATTGACATCATCCTAGAATTGTAAAGTATCAGTTAGAAAAATGGAAATTAATTTAAACTTGGATTGCAAAAATGTATCTGTAAATGTCTCACATCATAAAAACCATATTCAAATAGTAAAATTTACATTACTCTATTTGTATAAAGTAAACAAGGTTGTATCAAATAACAAATAAACAAAAAATAGAAAGTGCAAAAGGGAGTGCTATTGTAGTGGATAATTGCAAATGTGCGCTTTAAAGAAAGGGAATATAAGCAAGAATAAGAAATGTTCTGACAATAAAACAGCAGTGATAGATACTAAACTATGTGCTTACCTAAGCCTGTGTTTCAAGTAACTTCCATTAATATACTCAATAAGAACAGGAGTCACTCCAAGTTATTTCAGCTAAGAAATGTTTCCACTCACTGTCATTTATGTCATTCCTGACACATTGCTAGAGAATAAGTCAGTAACTACTCCTACAAGACCCTTGCCTCAGGTTAGACTAACTATGAAATTATCAGTCTCTCTAGTGCAGGATGGAAAATAACTTGAGCTGGAAACAAATGAGCTCAACTGAGCATACACTTGCAAGAATTTTAAACTAGTATTTGTGCATTTCCTATTCAGCAAAGCCAGGGAATTATGTGCTTACCCTCTGGCTCTGTTTGGTCCTGCGATTGTTCATTGTTATGATGCCCTCTTTTACCTTAGTAGTCAGATTCTATTTTTAAAATAGTTTTGCCTTATGACCCTAAGGCAATGTTCTGGCCTGGATGGGAACCCCTGTAACATGGGTAAATGTGCCACTAGTGCTAGCAGTTCTTTCTAATTCCACTTTGCCCGATGAACCATGAGAACCTGTGTGGCTAATTTACACATTTTTTCTTATTTCATTAATTTTGACTGAATCTTGTTACTTACAGTATATTAGTTCATAGCAGTTGATTGTTTAGACCACACTAAGATTTTTAGGCTCACAGAATTTGCAATTATATATTCATCGACATTTAAAAAATGTAAAAAATTACGAATTTCTGATTGATTTAATATTTAAATTAGTGCTTTTGTTCCTGCATTAGTTAAATAGTGGATTAGTGGCAGAAGAAATATTAGTGCTGGTGTTGAAATTTTAGGATCCAGATACCACTGAATTTCAGGAATTAGAGGACTAATTTACACATGTAAAGGCATATACACGAAAAGTAAAATTCTGGCTCTAACAATGTCAACACCAATGAGGTACCATGCCAGAATTTAACTAATAGCCATAAGACCTTTCAAAGATAAGAGTAATCAAAGCTGTCAATATTATATTCGAACTGAAGCTATAAGGGGTAATTGTACATTCAGTAGAATGTAATTAATGCAGAAAAATCTTTGCAGCTGCCACCTGCCATTTGGTGCATGGCAGGGTTAAATCTCTTACATCTTCTTACAGTGTTAAAAAACACTTGTAGAAGGAAAACATTTGTTTTTTTACAGCATAGTCTTCGTAGGATGCTGTTTGAAAGCAGGGCCCTATCACACTGATTGCCTCACCAACATAGAATAGTGATTGTTTTTGAATAATTTGCAAACTAAGGAAAAAATACAGTCTTATTCAGAGGGACAGGAGAATAAAACAGAAGCACTTTGGAAAAGAAGAGTGGAAAAATATTCTGCTCACTCTATGAATTTACTTATTTGCAGGTGGAACATACCTAGTGCCTCCTTTCTCAATGAGTGTTGTCAATTTGAAATATTAAAACAATTTTAAGAAAAACAAAACCATTATTTTACTTCTATTTGCTTTGTCATGTCCACTGTCAAATTCTTAACCATCATTTTTTCAACAATTCAGTTGTCTTTCAGAACTTTTAGTCGAATGGAAGTAAATCTTACTGTAACTAGAGTCAAGATCATTAAAAGACATATTCTAAGAGAGGGGCAAATTTATTACGTTTTCAGGTGAAAATATTCCAAAGTAACAAAATGAAAAAAAAACACCTAACCCTGCTATGGTTTGTTTTGAGGAAAACTTTTTTCCGCTTTTGTTTGCAGGCGGGGGGTGTGCCTGCCCAGCCCTGCGATGGCCCCGGGGTGTCCCGGTTGTGGTGGGCTCCTGGTGCTGGGGGGGGTGTGGCTCTGGGCCCAGTACCTGAGTACCTGTCCCAGGCAGCACGAGCCTGCGGGGTGCCTGCGCCCGGTGCCCCCCCCGTGGCCGGGGTGGTGGTNTCTGCCCCGGGAAGTCCCTGGGGGAGCCCCCGTCTTCACCTAAGCAGAGGATACATAATTTAGACTTTGGGTGCTTGCATTGTTTGGATAAGGGTGTTTTGGTTTTCGATACATAATATTTATATAGTTTGTTTGTTTGTTGTTAATAAAATCCTTTCTATCCTTATATTCAAAGTCTCAAACAATTTGATATTGGATTCACTTTTAATTTGTTTCAACTGTCTCTCCCTCTCAAATGGAGACAAACCCAAAAAAGGAAATACTAAAATTTCTATTAATTGAAAGCGCAGCAACCAATGTAAATTTTCAAATGACAGTCCACTTTTTTTGAGAATAAATAATGACTTTTCCTTTTTGTATATGTATATTTAACATAGGTACTGAGATTTTGGATCTTGGAGACCTATTAGTTTCATACAACTTTACAGAACATGAATTTATACAGATAGTGTTGACTGCTTTGAAGTAAAATTTATTTAATGTCTTTCAAATTTAAATGTCTTTCTCACTAAGTGGCTTAGTTCTGCACTTCCTCGGTTAATACCAACAGATTAATTTGGCTTTCATCTTTAAATACTAATGGCATTAGAGACATGGAAACAAGCCTGAACTGTTCTAGTAAGTTGAATGGTATCTTCTGTCAAAGACAGGACACTGGTGCTTCTAAATCCATGGAAATAAATACATTGTCACCATGGTACCATTCTAATGAGGAGAACCATCAAAGGTCCTCAAAAGTACATCTAAACTGCAGAACTGAAATCTGTCAAGTATTTAAGCAACAACATGCCGGTAAAAGTGTTACTAAAGCCAAGCCTCTGTTCTGGGTAGAACTTTTGTCACCCTGCACGTTTATAAGCGAGGGATGTTCCAGTTACCTTGTATCCATCTTTCCCATCATAATTTCAAATGTTTTTAGTCAGCCTTAGCAAATCACGTAGACAGTTAATATTTTTATTAAAACAACCACATGCAGTCCTTCACTTTCTAGTACAGAAAAAAGCACAGAGCAGTGAGTTTTCACAGAGCAGTTTTAAATCTCTCAGTCAAAAAAAATGATTAAAATTGTAGCTGTTGACCTTGAAAGACTGAAGGATACAAATCTTTCTTTGTGTTGCTGTACCCCAAAATTCCCATTAGGAAATAAGCCTCTCAAATCTTAGAGGCTTTTATACAAATCAAATGGGAAATTTAAAGGAGTAAAAATTATTTTGTAAGATTAATATATTTCAAATATATTGCAGGACTAGCTTATTATTTGAAATTTCAATCAGGAGTATTGAAAACCCTTCTAGGCAGAATTGAGAAGTAAAATAGGATCATTCAATGGCCAAAATGCTCATTTAAAAACAAACAAACAAAAAAGAAAAAAAAAAACAAAAAAAAAACAAACAAAAGACCCCAACCACTCAACAATAACAAAACCCAAACACAAAGCAAACAAAAAAAGATTCTCCCTTGCAAACACTCATTGATCAATTTGAGCCTGAATGCCACTAGTTTTTCAGCTGCTACTAGCAAATCCTATATGTCAAAAGACAGCTATCCAAGCAAAGACATAGAATTCAGAGACTGAAAAGTAAGATTACATAAACTGCATGTTATTCAATGAAAGAGTGATAAGATGTGGTAGAAACAGCACCGCTTTCTGTGGAGGACAGTGTGAGGAGATTAATTAACCCTCGTTATTTTCAGAGTATTACCTGGCTACATGGTGCTATTGTAGATGTTAGACAGACATATTTTGTTTTCAAGGGCCTACAAGGACAACCAGCAACTAGTGACTGCAGATTATAAAAATTAAAATGTTGTGAGCATCTACACTAGAGTAAGTGAACTACATGTTTTAAAAAGACCATGTATTATCAGGCTTTTGTCTTAGGTGTTTGAAGTCAAAGCACACAGGCTATGAAGAAGTGCAGAAGGTAAAGGTGGGCAGGATTCTGATTCAGTAGAGTTATTAGAAGATTCTGATGCTGCTCAGAAAATATGACCCTTTATCTAGTACAACTATTCTAGTTGTCAATTTACAGAACTTCAAGTAATGAAACAGAAGAACCAATATGTTCACTGATAAATACGTTAACATATTCCTGACAAGAATTCTGATTCAAAATATCCTAAATGTAGGCTTACTTAAATATCTAGGTTTGAACAAAGCATAAATAGGAGGATGAAGTGTGGCAAAGAAAGTAAAATAAATGAAGCCAAAATAGCCATCTTATATTTGTCAAACACAAACCATTCTGAAGGTTTGCAAATTATTTTCAAGCTGACATGCCCCCCTGAAGCTGTAGAAGGTTCTACAGGAAATTTTTAATTTTTTTCTTTTTTTGAGAATTATTAAAGTAACAGAGGAAACACTTCAACTCTGATTACAGATGTTATAGTGAGTAGCTCTTCAATCAATTCACAGGAACATGCAGTTAATGAAAAGACAGAGGCCCAAAACATGATTTGTGACACAGTATTCTAGAAAAGAAGAAGAACCACTTTCAGCCTGGGACCATCATATTTTTTTTTTTATTATCATGGGCAACAAACTGAAATTCAAATGAAAATATATTTTATTTATGAAAAACTTGACAGTTACTGCAGGATGCAGTTTTCCAAAAGTGATGAAGTGGAATTGCACTACAAGAGAAAAAACAGTTTCATCTTTTCTCATATATGGTGAACATTTTAACCTAAATGTTTAGAACATACATTCTTTTGTAGGATCATTTTGTTTGTGTATCTAATCTCTAACTGGCAGTGACAGAGCAATCAATGAGTGGAAAATAACATAACATGCTTGTATACTGGTTCCATAGTTATGTTTGAAGACTTAAAACTTTTCTTCACTATTTGCCTAAACATTATTTTCCAAGTGTTTTTCTTTTGTCTGAGGAGTTTTTAACTATTAATGTTCTTATTCAATCTCAATCAAAAATCAGTGAAAAAAGTGAAATAGAATAAATTCTCTCATGCCCAATTGATACACTCCCATGCTTGAATTATTTTTTACCCTATTCTCATATAATTAAGTGCTTATCTGACATTATTTCATAATAACTTTATGAAGTATTTGCTTAACACAAGATTTAAATGTTAATATGAAGCCTGTTCTCAAAAAACCCAATAGTTAAGATTCTCTCTGATCTGGTATATACTTTTAGTGATTTACACCTCCTTCTTCCCTCATAAAACAGATTTCTCTACCATGCCTTCTTCTTCCCATGCTGTTTTGAATGGGAAGTTCTGAGACAGAAAATGTCTTCCACTTTTACAACCTACAATACTGCAGAAAGTGGTTTGAAAATTCTCTATAGAAGAGAGATACATTTTCCCTATACTTTTTATAATACTGTTAAGTGTCCACAATAAGGAATCATATCACTTAACTATCTTTTTTTTTCCTTCCATATAGACCTCTTCAGTTTCAATATCCATTTATCTTTGAGGAAATAATTCTCTATTTATCAGTCTGCTAATATATCTTCTTTGTCGTAGAGAAATCCCATCTCTCTTGCAGAATTTCCTGCTCCAGACTGGCTTCTTCTAAGAGAGAAGCATGGGAGATTCAGTAAAGCTCCTCCCACCTCTCAACTCCTTCTCACCCTGGGAATTTGATTTAATGTAGTTCTGCTTCTTTTTTTTCTGTATCTCCTCTTCCATCTTTAGATGTGGAGAATTTGAACTTCTCTTTTTGCTTCTTTCTGCCTAACCTTGGAAGTGTTATTCTACTAGTATTTAATTACCATCTAGGACAAAAACTGTTTCTCTTTTCCCAGTAGGTGTTTTGCTTTCCTAAATACAGTTCTTTTTTGACAAAATTTAGAGATGCTGAAGTCATATTAGGAAAATGAAAAGAAAAGGAAAAATACCAGACAGATATTTAATGATATAATAAAAGAATGATTGCATTCCCTGCTAATGTAAGACAAAGATCAAAGTAAACTTACCATTGTTATGATTCTTTTTTTTTTTAATTTATCTTCATATTTTATCTTCACTTTATTCTGTCCTTTAAGAGAAAATTTGATATTGAAAGAGAGCATGGTGCTAATCACACCAAGGTTGTGGGTTCAATCCCCACATGGGCCATTCATTTGAGTTGGACTTGATGATCCCTTGTGGGTCCCTTCCAACTCAGACTGTTCTGTGATTCTGTGACTTATACATACTTACTCAAGTTCATAGTATTTACACTGTTCAGTCAAAGATGAGGAAAAAAGGAAAAACCATCAAAAAGACTCTCACAGACTTTTGCAGTCTACATATCAAGTAAATGAACACATCCAAGCAAGAAGGATAGTCCTCTGTTTCCTTTCATAACATTATTGGTCATCAAAATTCCCGGTTAGTCTTAGAAGACATTTTTCACTAGAAAACACTGGGCTTCTCTAAGTAATTATAAAGTCTGATATCATCAGTTGGCAACTTTTTCCATTGGAAATCCCTCAGAATCCCTCAGTATAGGCATTTCTCTATTAAAATTTCCTGCCACCAGGCAGTAGTGAAGAGTTGTGTAATTCACATCAGCAGCAATTTTCTTCGCATAAATCACAGAAGCTAAAGGTACTTTCAAGCTAGAATAAGCCTCCATATCTATACAACAGTCTCATTTAAGAAGTTGATATCTAGAGATTTGCTGTAGTTCAGCCTAAGGGGAGTCTGATCTTCTTCCTTGATCATTGTGAAGAATAATCTAATAACTTGGCAAAAATAGTGAGAGAGCTGGAGGCTTTCTCCTGCTAGTCTGTTGTACAATGAAGAATTAAAATTCTTGAAAATAATGAAAGAAAAAAAATTTAGAACAAATAAATTTGTCCAGTTGTTACTATACACTATCAGAGGAAGAAGAATTATATTTTTAACTGTCATCTCAAGATTTCTTCCAGATTTTTAAATTATGAAGCTATTGGCTAAAAATTATAAATATACATAGGGACTCAGACACAAATTATTTTCTCAGAAGTAAGAAATGTATTTATATTCTGCTACAGAAGCATATTTTTTCTCAATTCTATTTGCCTTCCTTCCTACCATTCCTCCATTACTAAACAGCATAAGGTGAATACTTTCCCTCAGGAAACAATTCCATTTAATGTCATTCTGCCTGAAAATACAGTTTTACCAGCTGTGTCATTCCCATGTTAGTTATGGTTCATAGGGTTTCTAGGTAAATCAATAACAGGAAACTTGTACTCTAAGTCTGTAGGCTTAAAAACACCCAATGTTTCTCCCCTTCTAACAGGGAACGGGGAAATCCTGAGGTTAAAACAGTATTAAAACAGGTTAAGATTAATCTGAGACAGATTAAAATATGAGACAGAGCTGTCTAGTCCAAAGGCTGTGTAGCAAGTTGACAGAAAACAAAGCAGACTTCCACAGGAACCCAGCACAGTAGCACTCAGACTTCTGTGAGAGGTACAGTTGCTCATTACTGAAAGTCCATCTCAATCAATAATGCAAGATTGACAAAAAAAACCCCAAACCAAACAAAGGGGAAAAAACCCCAGGAAACCACCAAACGCACCAAAACTAAAAAAAAACCAAACAAACAACAAAATGAAAAAAACCCTCCAGCCAAACAAACAACAACCAAAAAACCAAACAAATAAACAAACAGACCCAAGAAACATCCACAAACTCAAAAATTTCTGAAAATTTTCAGTAATTGTAGATATGAATGAAAATGAGGCATATTTGGATTTATTTCTTAACTCTTCCATAGATTCAATGTATGACCTGTAAAACATACCAGGATATCTCTGTAACTTTTTCCCACAATAATAGGAATAATGCACACACACACTCCTTCTCTTATTTTTTTCAGCTTTGCCACTTGATATAGCAAACGTTACGGGTAAAATATGCTATTTTTTATATACATACAGTACATCAAATATAAGGAATGTCAACTTCATTTGAGAACTCCAGAAAAAAATCATGGTATATACAAACAAAATAATTATATGGTGAGTAAAATGTTTCCAGGAGTCCAGGATTCAATTTTCACTAGACTTGTTTCACCAGAATTGTTTTTTTCATCCAGCTTTTATAGCACACATACAACAAAAACAGTTGTATTAAGCCAGTGGAAAATGGTTTTATACATAATCTGATTCTCTTGAAGCTAAATCAAGTCTATAACAGTTTTGCATATTTGACAGGCAGAACTGATAATGCCTTTTGACTTATGCATAAATGTAGTTTATAGACTGCTGTTACAAAATACTATATTAATTTATATTAAACTAATTAAAGGAAGTAAATCAATACATCAAAATGTTTTTTAAAAACATCTGCCCCAACATAGAAAGTGTTTTAAATTTATGCAACACTTCACTACTACAGGAAGTAAAAGTCATGTAGTTACCTTCAGTTCATTGAATGTGTGTTATTCCTAAAAAAAGTACTGCAGCCTCCTCTACACTGGAATTCACACTGTATTAATTTCTGAGTAATATTCTTTTCTCAGAAACAAATATTTACATCTTCATTGAAGGATTGCTAAAGAATAGATTGAACAAGTTATGTCTTCATGGAATTGTACTTCTTTCAGTCTTTAATGTGATTGCAACACATCCTGTGTGTAATAAGGCCTGAAAACTCAGGTCTTTGCACATTAAACAACCAGACAAGGTGACTGCAGTACTTTTTAATTTAATCTCTCTTTATGTAGGGATTAAATGTAAATCCAATTTTCATTTCCAGCTCATAATTATCAATGAAAGTTGAGTTTGCATAATAATTCAAAGATTAGTAGAAACAGAAGAGAGAAAATATGTGTTGAAATACTCAATCTATCTTCATTCTCTGTGAACTACATCATTCCAGTCCACCGAGTGCAAGGGGTCCCAAGTTATTATATGTGGCAGTGATTAGAGAAGGCTATTACAGTTAGGAGCACAAACCAAGCCAGTAATACCTGTGATAAGGTAAATCAAAGGAAAAAAAAATCAATTAAAAATTTTTAACTTGAAAATTTCTCCAGAACTGTGAGATTACAAACCTTCCTAGTGTAAAAATACCTTGCCAGTGATATTACTGTAGAATAAAATATAAGCTGCTAAATTCAGAATCAGGTGCCTATCTTGGTATTTCTACTGTACATTCTAAAGATTTGTAGAGTTTCTTCTGATTGTATTCATTCAAAATCAATACTCCAGAACAGACATGATTTTTTTTCCCCTTCTGAGTCAGAAATTGTTTTCTCCATAGAAGTGCCCTTGCAAAGAAATCACTGTGTTAAAATTGTTTGATACAAAAAATGCAAAGTTTTCAGGAACATTAAATAGCACACACTAAATAATGAAGCAAGATGTCATGGTTTGACTCTGGCTAAAAGCCGAGAGCCCACACATGGATCTAAAATTTCTCAGAGAAGGGAAAAAAAAAACCCCGACTTTTGTGATAAGGATTACAAGCAACTGTTTATTAACTACTTCACACAAGCAAAACAGGCTCTAACTTAGAATGTTAAGAATTTACTACTATTACAACTACAACTACTACTAAAATCAGAGCTTAAGAGTTTAAGGGTGAGCAGTTTGATAGTTGTTACAGACACCTTTCTCCCCCCCACCCCTCCCTTTTAAGATCTTTNTTTTTTTTTCTCTACTCCTTCTTAAATATGTTATCACAGAGGCGTTGTTGCCTGACCTTGGCTAGCTTAGAGCAGAGAAAAACTCTAGCAGCTTCTTAAAGAAGCCTCTCTCCTAGCCCCCCCAGCTAATAAAAAACTCTGGCTACTTAAAACCACAACACAAGAAAAGTAAAATTGGTACAGTATTATCAATCTGAAAATTTTTGGAAGTTTACCTATGTCATTACATGAAATTAACCTAGCTAATCTACTTCATTACATAAAATAAGTATTCTGTTACATACTGTCTTAAATTTCTTCTGCCCTTTCTCTCCATTGATATTTTTTCTCTTCCAAGCTGTCTCAGTTCTGAAAACAGGAACAAATGCACCACCTCTTCTGTTTCTTGTTTATCCCACAATACTTCAGGTTATCCCAGCTATGGCACTTTTGATCTAAAAGACCTGCAATTCTAACGCTCGTAAGAATCAAATATAAAAATCTCAAGGCTGAAGTATCCTCTACTGAGATATAAGAAACTTGCATTTGGTGTCGACTTCAGATTAGTTTTACTTGAGGATAGTGGTCACATTGTCGGGTAAAAAGGTCTCTATACAGTATACTCTTCAGAAGAAGTGTTGCCTCAAAATGCATCCTCCTGCTTTCTCTCTCAGATAAGCTATTTCTCTGTGTTTTGTATTAATGACTGGCATTTATGTGTTACTTTTTCTGATAAGGAGCATCCATCTGAATCCTGTTCCCTTTTAAAGAGGCGGGAGGAATTGCTTCCTTTGACTTCATCCCAAATACATTTCTTTGTTTGACAAATCCGAATTTATAAAAAAATGATATAGCTATCCCACAAAAACTTCTTACTTTCCATAATACGATATGTCCAAGTAAACTCAGTAAAGGGTAATAAGAAAAGCTGACAATAAAGACACATTTAATCTATGAATTTTTCCTATTAGTTTCTCTCATTAACACAGATGAAAGTGAAAATAAAATTTGTAAATGTTTTTATATCAAATCAGATTTTTCTAGTAGAACTTCCAAATGTTTTTTATGAGTCATATGATTTTTTTGTCTTTTTAATCTAGCTGAATCTAGCTTTTTAATCTGTTTGGTATGCAAACAGAAAGATTTGTGCAAATTAAGCATATATGCAACAGATGAACAAATGACTTTTTAGTTATTTGGGGGGGGGGCTCGATCACTGATTTTATGTGCATTGCATTTTTAATTCCATTTTTATTTAAAAAAAAAGTTAACTGTTTTAATTTTTAATAGCTAGGGAGTACAGTAGAGACTGACTTAATTGTCTTCCTTAGATATAAAAAGCCATATACCTGATTATCTTTCTGGTGCACACTCACTGCTTTGATAGGCTTAACTTTTGCAGTCGCAGGGTTAGGAGGTGGACTCACACACACACAAACATGCACACAGTATGATGGTTTACAAAAATGTAACGTTATATGCTGCGAGCACAATCATATACTGGAGATGCTTTCAGATGTTTTGTAGAGTTGTTATCCTATCTGATTTCACGTTCATGTTGAGCAGTCTGGCTAAAAGGATGTCTTTGTATCTATTTTAAAGTTTTTTTACCCCTACTTTACTACTCTACCACCACCGCGTTTTGCGCAGGTGAGTGTTCCTACATTCATTTATCTTTTTTTTTTTTTTAAAACAATGAAATATGGGAGTAGTTACCTGTAATAGAGCTCTACAATTGTATTCAGACATCTAGAAAATTACTAGGTGGGGTCAACACCAGAAATCAAAAAAATGTAATTTAGGACAAAATTACGTTTGCACAGCAAATGGAGAAACAAAGAATTTGACTAATCAGTAACTACTTCAAGGAAAGCAATAACTATTGTAGCCTTTGGGAGAGCTGGAGTTCTTCAGCCTAAAGAAGTTAAGACTCCAAGGAGAACTTATTGTGGTCTTTAAAAATCTAAAAGGGACTCATTAGAGAGATAAAGGGAGACTTTTTACCAAATTCTGTAATAACAGGACAAGGAACAATGGTTTTCAACTGAAAAAGAGTAGATTTAGACTAGATGTAAGGAATTTTTTACAATGAGGGTAGTGAAACATTGGAATGAGTTTCTCAAAGAAGTTGTGGATACTCCTTTCCTGGAAGTGTTCATGGTCATGTTGGGCCTTTGAGCAACCTGATCTAGGTTGAAGATGTTCATTGCTGTGGGAATGGACTAGATGATCTTTAAAGATTCTTTCCAAACAAAAATATTCTATGATTCTAGGAAGGAGGAGGCCACTCCTGCCAGAGATGTGGATTTATATCAGCAATAAAAAAATAAAGCATGCAATTGATGCACTTTGTGTTCTTCTTTGAATTTTAATGTATTTTGGAGCTAGTGAGGCAATCTTACTGTAGATTTTTATATACTTCAGCTGACAAGACATAAATTATGTCAAATATTACTGGACCACAAATTGAATTAATAAATTAATGAGTATATCTGAAACAGAAATGGAGAAAAGGATGTTGTATGCTTCTTATTAAATATACAACACAGTTTAATTTGCTGCAAAAACTTTATGGCTGAGTAGAGGGAGAGAACAAGGGACTGTAAATTAAAAGTTAATGTTGGTTTTGCTTTTCAGGCACAAGCAACCTATATATAGGAGTATGACAGGGTATCATTTATATTTTGCATTGTTGTGCTATGTGTGGGTTTGTGCTAATTAGAGCAGAACCAGAAATGGCAACTATTAATAGTCCACTACAATGTGATTGTTAGTGAAATTCTATGTGTTCATGCAATGAGTCTTTCCTTGCATGGTTTGAGAATTATACTGTCTGTATAAACAACACTGTGAACATTTCCTCTTCTATAGTATTAATCAATACCATATCAAAGTAATATTATCAGACCTGAGTTGTACAAGAGTAATACAGAAAAACTGCAAGCTGCCCAAATTTGGACTCCACTGGAGTTGTGTGTTGGTTGTTCACTAAGACCAAATGTGTGACTGATGAATAGAACCCTTAAGCTTTGAGGGAGTAACGTTCAGCAGAAGCAAATCTCTTCTCATGTTCAAAGTGTTTCAAATCTGTTTCTTTTTTCTCCACAGTGTGTTCCGTCACTCTATCACTCTGTCAATCAAGACAGGAAGACAAACATAGACAAAGTAAGTAGATATGCAGATTTTGGCTCCTCTTTAACCACTGGAAATATTCACTGAAGTTAAAAGGAATCTACACATTTTGGTACCTTTGGGCATGTAGTTTCTAACATTTTAAAGTATACAACATGTAAGGTTTCAGTCAAAAATACTAACACATGGGTAATCTTTTCAGCATTTTCTGTTTTCTTTCAGTCTTGCTTTTGCTTGTTGACTGTTTTCAGAAAACAACATTTGAAGCCTGTAGGCACATATTTATGCAAGGAAGAAAGATGTCAAACAACAAGTACTTTGTTCTCAAAATTACTGAAAGCATGTAGGCTAAAGAAACGACAAATCTTAATGAGGGTTTCATTTTTCTTTTTTTGACAAGAGAGTGCTCATGAAGGAAGAAACAAGGCAAAAGATGATCTGTCTCAAGTATGTGCACAAATGCATGCACCTGAGGAAGTAATCAGGAGGAAATAGACCCTTGCATGTAGTCTAAAAAATCCATGAGATCATTGGAAAAACTGAGGTGGATTAAAGTTAAGAACAGGTGCAAGACATTCAGGGAAGACAAATTTAGGGGCTTGTGCTATGTGTCAAGAAGAAGCCTAAAATATGTGATGTCTTTCCACATAATAGACAATGATCTGATTGAGACCTCATGGATCAGAGTACAAGAAGAGGCCAGTGAGTGCAACAGCATGGTAGGAGTATGTTACATATCACTAGTTTTGTCCAAAGCACTCTCTAAATGAACCGAGGATATCTTGGGAATCACCAACTCATGTTCGTGAGGGTCTTGAACTTCCATGACATCTGCTAGAATAAAAACATTGTGGGATGGAAGCAATCAAGGAGATTTCTGGAGAATGTGAGAAACAGCCTCTTGATCCAGATACTTGAGCCTACTGGGAGTGACACACAGGTGAATGTGTTACTTGCTAGAAAGCAGTTGTTTGGGAATATGGTAATCAGTGGCAGCCTTGGTCGTAGCTACCAAGGAAGAGTAAAACTGAAGATTTGCACATGGAGTTGATTTTTGCAAAAGACGTAAAAAAACTACAAAAGGACTTCCTATTGTACACCAGTGATAGAAGGCTGAACTAAGAAAATGTGGGCCTGTTGCTAAATTGGCTTGATGGTTTAGGCACAGTAGACTAAGCAAAGACTGATGTTTCGTAGCTAGTATGTTCCTTCCCTCAGATTTCACTAGCAAGGTTTCCCAAGCCTTTGTGCTTAGACAGTTGTGCAATGTCCTTGAATGGCTGTTCTCTATCTTCTTTGAAGCATTGTGTAGACCAGGGGAGGTCCACAGCAAAATGAAGAAGTCCAGTGTTGCATTTATCTTCAAAGAATACCAAAAGTTCATGCAGGCCACCTACTAACTTGTCAACGCTGCTTCAGTCCTCTGGGAAATCATTGAGTCAGTCATCTGGGAACAGTTTTCTGGAGACAGAAAGTGGAGTAGGTGACTGGGAACAGTCAGCAGAGGAGTACCAAGACTGAGTCATGCCTGGCCAATACTGATTAACTTCAGTGATGAAATGACTTGATTTATGGGTGGGTAAATATAACTTTCCTCAACTTTAGAAATGCTTTTGATACTCCCTCCCATGATGTTCTTGTATCTAAGATGGGACTTTATGGTCCAAAGGAATGGACAAGTAGATGGATGGAAAACAAGATATAGAGAAGGGCAAGAGAGCCATATACTGGAAGCCGATAAAAGTGGAGTATTGCATGAGTCTGGAGGATGAAATGGCAGGTTCTCTCATGAATTTTAGAGGTTATATCAAACTCTCTGACATGATGGGGGTGCAACCAACACGTTCAATAACAAAACTATCATTCAGAAGGACTTATACAAACTACAGAAATGGGCTGACAAAAATCCCATGAATTGCAACAAAGTGCAAAGCTGTGTTCTCTCTGTGGTCAGGAAGCACTGGTGCAAGGGCACAGGCTGCGGGTTGCCTGTCTGAGAGAAGCTATGTGGGAAAGGGTCCAGGGATTTTTCAGCCTGGAGAAGAGACCACCTCAGGGAGAGCAAACAGCCACCCAACCAGGCTCCAGTGGTGGGGGATTTGCAACAGGGTGGAGCCACAGTTTTCAGTGCTGCATGCTGTGAGGACAAGAAACAACAGGCATAAATTGAGATAAGGTAGTTTCAAACTGCACGTTAGGAAAAACATTTTCACCCTGTCAGTCAATTTGTGAAGCGTGTTGCCAAGAAGGTGTGCAGTCTCAATCTATGGGGATTTTCAAGACCATATATCTCTGAGCAGCATAGTCTGACCTCATAGCTGACCCTACTTTGTGTTACAGTAGAGACCCCATGATATTCCTTCCAGTCTGAATTGTCCTGTGATTCTTAAACTACTACATAAATGTTTTTGTCTCTTGCAGACTTGAACATTTGCCTTAATTATTAATTAACTGTATTGAGTACCTGTACAGCTACAAACTTTTCTTCTCTTTTTGTTATGATGCTGTTTTAGTAGACAATATAATAAATCAATACAAGAACAACAAAAACAAGCAGGTCTTTCCACTGGTATTTTCCACTCTTCTGCCATAGATGTACTAAATATCAGAGATTGATCCTCCTTTTAGACCACACTTGTGCCTGGTATTCTTGGAAAGCTAGAGGAAGAGTTGAAGCTTCTGGTAACTTTGCTATTGTTTTCATTGTTAAGAGCTCACTTCTGTGATATGTGAAGAATAATGCATAATATATAAAAATTAAAAATATTTCATAAATTCAATACTTATCCCACAATTGAATAAAAACAAGGGTCAAACTTGTATTACCTTGTAAAATACCTCAGTAACAATAAAATCATAAAATATCCTGAGTTTGAAGGTTCTCACTAAGATCATCAAAGTCCAACTCCCATAGTAATGTTGCTAATGAAAATAGGCACATCAACCTTAAAGTTATCATTTACATTTAATTTCAAACTTTTGCCAGGCTTTCCTAACCTTGACCACAGTACCATGTGATCTATATTTGTCTTTAAGTAACAAAATTTCCAATGAGAACCAAGAAGAATGTTGCTGGTTTAAGGATTTGGAAGAAAAAGGCCACCCATTTTTAGGGAGAATTGTTTTAAATATAGCTATTTTAAAGTAATATTTCTGAATCCTGATTAATTCTTGAATGTGTGTAATTTGACATTTTTAGGGTAAAGAAAATATTAGAACCCACAATGAAATCTGAGCAGCCCAATGAAGACCACAAAATCAGATGACACATTAATAAACCCCTACATTGGGTACAACATTTATGATCTATATTTGTGCTTAAATGTTTATAAAACATTATTTTTGCCCTTCCATGATCGACAAGGAACTATCTGCAGTAACGAATACACTAGTGAACAAATAATAGGCCTCAGCACTGAAGGAATTTTTATATGTTGGCTTGGGTTAAGACTTCCAAAAGTTCTAAGGGCCTTGAATGTCCAGTTCTGATTAAATCTAGGAAATGTGACCAGGTTCCTCAGGCAGCTTTAAAAAATTATCTCAAGTTTAATATCTGATTTTTTTAAAAATTTTATTTATGTAATATAAAAATGAAAGCTGAATATTTGGCTGAAGTATTTTTCTGAAGGTAATCAATCAAAAACAAACAAAAAGCAACATTTTTTTTGTCAGTGAGCCAAGTTTTTTGACTTACAAATATTAAACTCGGTTATTTGATTTTTTTAGGGGTTTTTTGTTTGTTTTTTCTTTTTCTAACACATTGGTAATAAAAGTGGTGAGGGAAGGCAAAAGATGTGATGGTTTGTAATTCAGTGAAACTAAAATAAAGCAATTACTTCACAGAATATATTTTTCCAGAACACACTATATATTTAAACATCCAGTTTACAAAACACCCTTTTATGCTTTATTTAATTATTTGGATTGAATACCATAAGGCCAGTGTGTTTCTTCATTATGTCTAGGAATCTGGTAGGAAGTAGTAGAGATCACATATAAAAACTGATGATTCAGTATGATAGAAGAGGAATAATCATATTTTTGTATGTGGGATACTGCTTAATTCCAAGTTACAGTTTTTCAGAGAATGTCTACAGCCATGATGTTAAGAAAATGGAAAGTGAGGTGAAAACAGATTTCTCCTTCATGTATGGTCTTCCTCCATATTCCTGCTCTGTAACTGTGCTTTCTCCCATCACCTGTCATAAACATCATATTGGGTCACATATCATGATATTGAGACTTCAGTATTTATTGCCAATTGCATTAGACAAGCTGTTTTCTGTACAGAGGTGTGGTTTTGGGGTTTTTTATTCATGTCATAAATGAAGTAAGTAAAAGAGAAAATTCATCCAGTAGATAGCAAGATCACAGGAAACTTAGTGCTAAATTATTTGCAAGCAATCTGGTTTGTGTGTCTGTGATAGGTAGCATCTAAACCTGCCTTGAAGTTCCCTCGTTCAATTGAGATGCTTAGTATAAATTCTAATAATATATATTTTAAGTTGTAAACAGTAATTTTCTCCTACTCATTTCACAATACTCATATAAATTTACAATGCAACAAAAAGCAATACATCGTATGGAGTTGTCTTTTTTTGTGGAACCAGTAAAAAAATTGAAAATGAAGCTTATGTTCTGAAGCATGCAGAAGAAAAATTGCAATATATTCATTTATGTGAAGTCAACTATAAAATACATTGCAATTTTTTTCATACAGATGACTTTGTTTCATATCACATAGTTTGCTTGCCTTAAAAAAAAATCCTATTTGACGTATCTGCTTATTCAGTTTGTACATTCCTAAACTAGTGTGATTTACATTTGAATGAAGTTTCCAATTTTATTGAGTGACATGGCATTTAATTAGATTCTGTAGGAGAGGAGTGTCAATTATAAAAACTAAGGCTCTGGAAAATTAGTCTAAATAAAATTTTACTGAACAGAACATGCAATTACAATCTACATCAAAGTGCTTCAGTTATTAATTGCAGATTGCTATTATTTTATTTTTTCATGATGAAATGAAAAGCCAATATCTGGACTGCTAACAGTGTGTTATTGACGACATTAGAATAATTTCTTATATGGTGCAAAAGAATGGTGTCCAGTTTTAGTGATATCAAACATGAAGCATCTTTCTGGAAGGACTTATTAAGGGAACCTGAAGCATACAGGATTTGCTCAGTAAAACTAATATGTAACATGTTCAATAGTGTTGTGGGTGTCTGCTACAGACTGCTTGATTGGGAAGAAATAGATAAGACCTTCTTTATGCAATTGGAAGAAGTATCACATTTGTAGGTACTGGTCCTCATGGAGGACTTGAACTTCCTTAGTGTATGCTAGAAAGAAAACGCAAGACAGCAATAATATAGGAGTTTTCTGGAGTTCCTTTATGACAGCTTCCTAACATAGGTGATAAAGATTATAAGAGGAAATGCTCTGCTAGACATGATACTCACAAAGAAACAAGAAATGTTCAGAATGTGTAGGCTGAGAATAGCTTTGGCTGCACTGACCATGGACTAGTGAATTCTGAATGTCAAGAGGAAAAAAGCAAAGCAAAAAGAAGTATCACAACCATAGACTTGAGAAAGAGATTTTGTCCTTTTCAGAGGTCTGCTTGGAAGAATCCCATGAGATATGGTCCTGGAGAGAAAATGAGGTCAACTTGGTTGATTTTTAAGTTACCTCCTCCAAGCTCAAGAATGGTCCATCTTGAAGTCTGCACAGTTGAACAAGGAGCTGCTGACATCTCAAATATAAAGTGTTTGAGGTATGAAAGCACAGTCAGGAGATCTGCAAGGGATATAGAGACACTGTCATAGTGTGAGGATTGGAAAAAAGAACATGTCACTGCTATCCTCAAAGAAGGTTAAGACAGAAAATCCTGGGAGCTACAGGCTGGTCATCTCAATCCATGTGAAGATGATGGAGGAAATACCCCGGTAACCACTTCCACGTATATGAAAGACAAGAAGTTGACTGGGGAAGTCATCATGGACTTATGAAGGGTAAATCATGCTTGACTGACCTGAGATGCTTCTGTAATTAAGTAACTGACTTGATATATGACAAGAGAACATCAGATGTTCTTTCTTCACTTTAGGGTGGCTTTCAACCATTTCCCATAACACCCTCACTGACAAACTGATGAGGTATGGACTAGGTAAGTGAACAATTAAGTGAACTGAAAATTAGCTAAACTATGCAGCTCAAATGGTTGTAATCAATAGCAAAAAGTCCTTTTTGGACTGGAGAAATGGGGTGACTGGAAGCATGCCAAGAGTTGCACTTGGGAAGAAATAATCTTATGTATCAGTAAACACTGGGGATGGACTAGCTGGAGAGTAACTTTTCAGAGCAGAACCTGAGAGCTTTAATAAATAGTAAGTCAAACATACGTTCATGTTTTTTTGTTGGTTTGTTTTTCTTTTTTTTTTTTTTTTT
>WEIV01016665.1:1031-39199 GCA_013390005.1 Calyptomena viridis | reverse complement strand
AAAAAAAAGGAAAGAAAAAAAAAGCAATGTGATAAAAAAGCAATGTGGTAGAGAAGGCTAACAGAATCCTGGGTTGCACTAGGAAGAGCGTTGCTATCAGGTTGAGGGAAGTCTGAGCAACCTGATGTAATGAAAGGTGTCCCTGTCCATGGCAGGGGGGATGGAACTAGATGATCTCTCCAATCCAATTCCTTTCTAGTGAATCCTTGTAAGTGCACATCTGTAGTGTTGGGACTGCATCTGGGTTTTCCAGTACAAGAGATATATGGATATAGTGAAATGAGTCCAGTAAAGGTCCATGAAGACGATTGAGGGAATGGAACATCTGACATAAAAGGAGAGGGTGAGAGACCTGGGACTGTTCAGCCTGGAGAGAAGAGACCTCAGTGTTTTCTTAGAAATGTGTATAAATGACTGATGGAGGAAGTGAGAAAGACAGAGTCGGACCCTTCTCAGTGCTTTCCAGTGCACGGAGAAGAGGCAATGGACAGAAATTGTAACACCAGGAATTCCATTTAAACAACACTTTACCCTTTTTTTTTCCTTGAAGTTTGATCAAACACTAGAACGCTTTGCCCAGAGTGGTTGTAGGGTCTCCATCCTTGGAGATACACAAAACCCAGCTAGAGATAGTCCTGGGCAATCTGTTCTAGTTCACCCTGTTTTGGGGAGTGACAATTAGAAAAATGATGCACAAAGGCTGCTTTGTATGTTCAGCTATTCTCTGATTGTATGATTAAACTCAAGAAATGAGTGTGTTTTATTATATCTTCTGGTTCCTACCAAGTACTTTTCATGCACTACAATTATATAATAGCTTATCTTTAACTGATATGTTATGATATTGTTGCATCTCCAGGGTGTGTATTTTTTATTTTCAGGAGATTCTCAGGGCAGAATCTCCAATCGTACAAAAACAACATTATACAAGGAATAGCACAGGAAATATTATTCTGAATCAATATCAGTAACTTAAGCCTAAGAATGTCTGCCCTGTAAGATTTCATCACTGTTAAATTCCATTGTGGATCAGCTGGATTCGATCTCAATTAGAACATCAGGAACTACATAGCTATAGGATTGGATGACATGAGAGAACAATTTGTGTTGAACAAACACAACCCTCCATTCACTTGCATTTGAAAAGAGAAAGAGTTTATCTGAGTCTTACATACCACCAGAAAGTCTCATTCACAAGAGATGTTTTTATTTTGTTGAAACACCATAATTTTCAGTCCACCTGACACAGCACTCATTCAGAAAATAATATCTCAGTAAGTCGTCCAGCTCTTTACAGTCAAATTTGGAGTGTAGAACTGAATATAGGAGTTTCTTAGATGAATTTTGCAATGCTTGAAGAAATACAGACTTTTTTAGGCATTAATGTGTAAAGGTATATTACAGTCATAGTAATGTACGTGCCACCATCNTTTGATGCAGCCCAGGATGGGATTGGCTTTCTGGGCTTCATGCACGCCTTATGCCCAATCTCATGCCCAATCTCTTATCTCCCAACACTCCCAAGTCTTTCTCTGCAGCGTTTCCCTAAATTTGCCTGTAGTGATACCTGGAGTTGCCCTGACAAATGTGTGGCACCTTGCCACACTTGGACTTGTTGAATCTCATGAGGTTCCATGGGACCACTTCTTAAGCTTGTCTAGGTCCCTCTGGATGGCATCTCATCCTTCAGGCATGTCAATTGCATCACTCACATTCTGCAGACTTCCTGAGTGTCCCTTTGTCTATGTCATTAATGATGACATTAAAGAGTACTGGTGCCAGTATGGACTTCTGAGGAACACTACTGGTCACTGACATCCATCTGGACATTGAGCTGTTGGCCACCACTCTCTGGATGCAACTATCCAACCAATTCTTTGTCCATAGAATCACAGAATATGATGAGTTCGAAGGGACCCACAAGGATCATTGAGTCCAACTCCTGGCCCTGCAGAGGACCAAGAAAATACCAAGACAACCTACTGTTTGAATGACAGCTGACTTGGAATTACAAGGATAATAATATAGGTAGTTCCTATATTTTTCAGGAACAATTTTCTGCTAAGAAAGAACGTGAGACTACTTTTACCTCTCCTTGTCTCCCTCCTACCTCACCTCTTGGATTTACATCAAAAAATTGGACATAATTACATTTACTCATGCATATATAGAATATCCTCTGATTGGCAGCAGAGGGAAACAATTTTCTCAGTTTATGTACTTGTGGAAGAATAATGTAGGTTTTCTACTCTCATGAGTGAAGCTGACAGAGAAATTGATTTTTACACTTACAAAAGAAGTGGTGTATGTTAGTCTTTTCTCTGTTCCTTATCTAAGTAATTTCACTATGAGACTGCTATCGACTCTTAAAGGCCATGGTAACTGGAGGAGGCTTCTGGTGACTAAAAATAAAAAGTAACATCCATCTTGAAGAAAGAGAGGAGAAGGACCAAGGACACTGTAGGCTGGTCAGCCTCACATCAGTCTCTGTGAAATTTGTCAATCAAAATCCTCTTTGAATTCATATCTAAATACATGAAGAGAAAAAGTGCCCAGGAACAGACAGCATGGATTTAACAAGGGCAATACTACATGGCCTACCAGATCATTTCATATTGTGACATTACAGGATCTGTAGTCAAGGGATGGTCAGTGAGTGTCATTTGCCTTGATTTCAGCAAGTCTTTTTGCATGGTTTTCTGTAAAATTAGATTAAATATGGACATGGTAAGCTGTTAAAAATTTGGCTAGATTGTCAGGCTCCAAGGGTTATGATCAGCAATACAACATCGGGTTTTCAACCATTTACCAATACCTCTCCTCAGAAATAATAACAAGTCAATATAGAGGTAGTTAAGTAACTCTATATCATCCATGTCTCTCATTACTTTTTGCTATATGTGGTGTCCTCCATGAACTTGCTGAAAGTGCACTCTGACCCATTATCCATGTAGTAGATATAAATATGTGTCTATACATATAGGTACAAGTTCATGGATATATGTAGAGACAGATTCTTCACAGTGTCTTTGCTTCAAAGAAGGCTGACTGCATACTGTGCTATATCTGGATTTATGTGACCAGATTCTCACCTCTATTTGACAATTGTGAGACCACATCTAGAGTATTGTGCTCAAGTCTGGACTTCCAACTACAGAAACATATTGTCATACCAGAGTGAGTCCAACAAACGACCGTTTTGGAGTACCTGACATGAGGAAAGCCTGAGAGAGCTGGTTTTCTCATCCTGGAGGTGAGAGAAGACTAGAGGGATTCTTAATTTAACTAGAGATATCTGTGGGAACAGTGTAGAAAAGTTGGAACAGTGTCTTCTAAAAGATGTATAATAACATGACAATTAGAAAAACTTGACTCATGAAAAATTTCATCTGTATGTAAGAATATAAAGAACTTTACTCAGAGAACAATTAAACAATAAAATAGGCTGCCTAGAGAAGTGATGGAACTTTTCTCGTTGAAAATATTCAAGACTCAGCTAAACAAGGCCCTGGCTAATCTCATTTATATCCCTCCTCTCAACCGAGAGTTGAAGGTGTGATTTCATATACTGTTCTGTTTTAACATAAAAAATAAACCTTNTTTAAACATAAAAAAGAAACCTTTTTCTCTATGAGGCTGATTAAACACTGGCAAAGATGTCCATAGAGTCTGTGGGATGTCCATCCTTTGATGTGTACCAAACACAACTGGATAAAACTCTGAGAAACACTTCTAACAGAACCTAGTTCAAGTGGGAGGTTGGACTAGAAGTCTTCCAGAGGCTCTCCTCACTTAAATGATCCTGTGATTCCAATAGTCTTCACATGATGATCAGTTATTTTGGAACAGATTTTTCCTCTCAGACTTACTGTTAATGTTCAAGTTGAAGCCAGGGCTATTGAAATTTCTGGAGTTTTACAGTGTAGCTACAGCTGTTCAAATCAAGGATATGCGAATAGAAAGTGATGCACTTCAGGGGTGAACACAACTTAATTTGATGTTGCCTCTATGTTCTGCATCCCATGCAAATGTCTGCATGTCTTGCAGTTTGAACATAAATTGACAAACAAAACAGAATGAATGTCTCAATTCCATAATAAAGCATACAAATCCAAGGTCAATATGCTGCTATGTTTATTCATATATTTTAAAATTACATATTCATTGTGTCCTAATATAAGGGATTCATCATCTTACAATGAATAGAAAAGGGGAAAATTCAAGTTAAAGTTGAAGACAATAATTTAGAAATTTCTAATAAAACTTTATATTGTCATCACTTTCAGTTGCTTCCTTTGTACCCACAGCAGATTCTTCAGGAACAGTTTGCTTATGCTCATACACCACAGAGAATCAAATCAAAGGCAGTAAGATTTTCACATATCTTGTTTATAAAGTAGCCCTAAAAATAAATATGTTGTTACAAAATGATACTTATAACTAGTAATCTCAGCATAAAATTATTGCAGAAATAAATTGTTTAACTAGCTTAATAGCAACCTGTCCAAATGGACAAAGACAAGTTCAGAATTATTTGTTTAGGGTTTTTTTCTCTTTTTTCCCTATCCACAATGCTATATGACAACACCCTGCAGACAGTAAATTATCTCTTGCTGCGACAAGTTATTGATCTGGTTTTCTTCTGAGAACCCTAACAAGTTGAACTGCAGCTTCCTCAAAGGTACAGCTGTAGCTGTACTTTGCTAGGATTTCAAGTTAAGAAGAAATTTGCTCTCTAATGTTTAGCAGAAAAATGTAATTACATCAGTATAAATGTGTGCAGTTTTCTCTGGGAAGAGTAAGGATGGTCTAAAACTTAGCAAGCCTATTCAGTCCATCAGTCATGATAGCACCTCCTCTCCACTATTCCTCCCAGGAGTAATCCAGACCTTTTATCCTAAATTCTGAAAACAGAAGGGGAAGGTAAGGAAACATGATATTGGGAAATACTTTGGTTTTCTCAAAGTGAGAACAGAAGAAGAAGGTCTCTCCTGGTTTAATGCAGACTTGAATGCTGCTGTGGCCCATCTGGATTCCCTCAGATCACAAGCAGTTGTAATCAGCACAGACAATGTTATAGTATTGTGTAAACCTGGTATTAAAAATGAAAGGGTATTTTCTTTGAGCATAAAGTTACCCTTTTTGCTGTTATAAACCTCTTAACCCCTGAAGGTAAATAATTTTAAGCAACATTCAAGATATATTGGCTTTTAAAAGAGCTCGTAAATTAGAAGTTTCGTTCTACATCTAAAGTCGTAAAACTTAGCATAACTGAATTATCTCTGTATAATCATTACAGTAGCAAATAAACTGTATTGTCTTTGCAAATCTAGTGCCAATTCTCAGCTAAGTGTACATATGTTTTGCACAGCTTTTGTCAGATTTTGTCAGATTAGTTCAAATGTTCTACTGTTATTATTATTAGTATTAGTATTATTATTAATATAGAGTTGCATATTGTGCTATCATTACAATGCACTAAATACATATCTGCAGATCTCAGAACATTAACATGTGAGAAAAGCTGCAAATATGAAGCAAAAAGGACCACAACCATCATAAATACATGACAATTCTCTCTCGTGAGAAGATGGCCAAAACTGATCATGCAAGCACCTTGAAAGTTTGACATATACATGTCAAAGAAAAGACTGTGAAACAAATTTTTTCACCCAATCAGCTAAACAATATCCTCAACTTGCCGCTGCCTGAGAGTACTAAATGATTTTGACGGCATCGCCACAGTGGAGAATCTCAGGGAAGGATCTGAGACAGGATAATGTTCTTGTGTTTTGTATCTGTTTGAGGCATTGGAGGTGAAAGCATTTAGGGTTCTTTGACATAGTAACTTTCTTCCGTATGTTAAGGCTAAAGAGAGGGGCTTTTCAGAAGGATATGTTAAAAAGAGGACAAGGGAGAATGGCCTTAAGTGAAGGAGAGTAGTTTTAGATTCAATATTAGGAAGATATTCTTTATGGTGAGAGTGGCGAGACACTGGAACAAGTTGAACAAGTTATGGATGCCTCATCCCTGGAGGTTCCAGGCCAGGTTGGATGGGGCTTTGAGCTACCTGGTCTAGTGGAAGGTGTCCCTGCCCTTGTCATGGAGAATGGAACCAGAAGATCTCTAAGGTCTCTTCCAACAGTAACCATTCTGATTCTATGATTCTATAGGCTCTGCACAAGAGGATCTGTAATTTTGTGTTTTGGACAGCATTTAACTGCTGTTATTCTACAGTATGATTCATATTTTCCTACTAGATGCTTTCTCTTTCTTTGAAAATTTTGTTTCTAGTCACCTTCTCCCATTTTTTCCCTAAATACTTTTCTTTATCTCAAAAATACATTGTAGCATAAAATTGTACTCTAAAGAGTAATTCTGTAGCAGAATAGTGATCTGTACTATACCTATAAAAAAACCCGACAATTTTGTCCGCTTAAGCTTGTTGGTTTTTTGTTTTTATAATTAAGTGAACATTTCCAGATTTATTTTTTTTTTCTAAAGATATCATAAGCCCAAGGAAAAGAAATAGAAAAATAAAAATATTTCCAGAGAGAAGAGAAATTTCTTACTCCTTTATAAATTGGTGGAAAATTACTCCAGAAATTGTATTTTTAAATATCTTTTAAATGTTTTGTTATTTTCTACAAAGCTGAGACATAAATCTGAGTGAGATAAAAAGAGGTTAGGACACTTATTCCCCATTCCTACGTAAGTCAGAGCTGTAGCCAGCACACGGCTGTGTAGAAGGCTGGCACCATTTTGCTACATCTGCCTGTTTGTGAGTGCATTCCATGCTGTTCAGAGCAGAGCTCAGTACAGTGTGCAAGCATGTGTATGTGTGTGTCTTTGAGGGTTCATATACATGTTATGAACACAGCTACACAAGCAGGATCTCTGAGGAAGTCCTGGTCTATGAATCTGAGCCATTTATTGGTAGACTGATTTTGAGGTGTTAAAGAAATAGAGAAGTTTTGGGACGTGTGTAGGAAGAAAAGTTTTGGTACCAAAAAGTATATTCACCTTGCATTTCACTTGAAATGATGATATGATATGATCATATGAAGGTCTTTTTGGTGCACTTCAATAAAAGAAGGCATGAGACTCAACCATTATTAAGATATCCAGGTGTTTAAAAGGACAAACTTTTCTTCAAGAACTCATGCCAGGCTTGTGAACAAATCAAAGTAGCAGAATTTCTAACCAGTGAGAAAGAGAAGTGAGAAAAGTAGCTAGCAATGAAATAAATATTAAGAAATTACCTTCTAAGTTATGAAATGTCTTAACATTGATGAAGTACAAGTAAAATAAGTTCAGGGATAAAATGAAATAATGCTACACACAGATACTTTACAAGCATTCCTGATATTAAGAGGCACCTACTGCTAAATCACAGAATGTGTGGCTCGTTGTTGGCAACAGAACTCTGAATGTTATGTTCAAACACAAAAGGAAATGTTAGTTGTTCTGTGGAAATCAGACATTTTATGAGTGTAATAATTAAAGGTGCAAAAAACCCCAAAGAGATTACAACCAGAGAACATTCTTAATAAACTTGCAGATTTGTGCTACTAAGAATTCAATTTTGATCAAACTTGATTCAAAAAGACATAATAGACATTTCTAATTTTTTCAATGAAATGTCACAGAATATAGTATTAGAAAAAAAAGACTCTAAAAAACTGGTGCTTACCAGCATACACAATAAACAAGTGAAAAAAAGAGAAAAAAAAGAATAATGATGCAAGGACTCCTATAAGTCAATCAATCAATAAAATCATGTCATCCTGCAAAACATTGCATATTGTGGAGTAATAGATAAAGTCAAAAGTTAAAATAGAATAAGACTTGTAGGGGAAAAACCAGCTGCCATTTCCTGGATAATAACAGAGACTCCAGCTGCTGAATGACATAAGGTCATGTTGTCTCAGGAAGTTCAATGAGCTCTGATAAGCAGCTGTTATGGCCAGATGTAGCAAAGAACATCTTGCAGGATGGAAATGTGGTGACCCTTTTGACCTGTCCCATGTCATTCATCAAGAAAGAATAGATGCTTGTGACACAATCCAAAATTTAGCAAAAATTACTAAAACCACTCAAACTTCACCTAAAGCTAAAGAAAAGAGATTGGAAATGGGGAGAAATAGGGCGAAGATTTTCCACCGACACTGCTGAGACAGTTGATGGGCTGAACCTCTCTTCCTCCCTCACAGAGATGACTGTGAGGGTGAGTAGTAACCTATGGGTGCTAATTACTTGCTTTAAAGACCAGAGCTTGCTTTTGTTCATATTTCAGTAGACTTTTTGCTTTAGAACTCAGGCTTATGCTTTGCCTTATATTGTTATTACATGGTTTTAAATGTGTTTTTGCAGCCAGACCCTATCACTATGAATCTTCCCTCACTTGTCGCAATTTGGATTAATAAAAGGTGTGATTTCATATACTGTTAGAGCTATTCCTAATAAGGTGTTAACAGTTGCTGGTGATGAATAACATGTTGGGAAGACACAGTGAGGAGTGTCTCTCCTCTGTTGGTGAAGGCACCTCCTGAAAGGGTAATTGAACACACTCTTGAATTGGTGAATCTGTTCGGTGAAGGTATTTCTCCCTTACAGGACCCTGACAGACTGATGGAGCACTAAAGGTTTTTGATTTCCTGAGAGCTCTGACAGCAAAATAAATTGCTTAAGGTACAGAAAATCTCCCCTCTCAAAAGGCTGAGCAAAAACCCCTCTCTACCCACCTTTTATGTGGCACACATTCTCTTAATTTTTAATTCCTAAAATCTTTGAGGGCAAACAAAAGCAATTGGAACAAAGGAAGACATTAGTTTGAAAAAAGGTAACATTTTCAAGTATCTAGGGAGTCTGAAAAATGTATATAAGGATGTAAAGGTATAGCAGAAAAATAAAGAAAAATTAGAGATTAATTTTGCTGATAAAACGTGAACAGGCAAGCAGAAAAATAATTTTAAAAAAGGTAAAAGATTATTATATTTTAATGAAGTGCCAAACACAGAATGGTGAGAAAGAGGTGATAATTCATGATGTATTTAGTCATTCCAGGCAGCAACTTCAATCTGCTTTAATCACACAGACATGTCCAGTATTCACCAATAGCTGATAATTACAGTTTTGTGTTTTGTTTTCCAATAACTTTACTAAGCAATGTATTAACTGTCAATCTATCACACTATTCCCAGACAATTTTTACTACACACAAGTTTTCCAGTGAGTTTTTTGTCAATAATTGAAGAGAAGACATGTCTGAAAAACTGTGGAAGTTTGAAAGGGATTGATTTTTGGCTATAATGAGCAGTCTGTGCTACCAGCAATCCAACAATCAGAGGAGCTGAAAAACACACACACAACTAGCCAGATAACCAAGACAATACAAGAATCACAGCACTTCTTTTTATTTACTTTGCTGTTGAATCATCCAGGACTTCGTTTGTGTAACTAATGAATGGATAGTAAAAATCAAAAATTCTTTTTCTTTCTTTTTTCTTCCCCCCCCCCATCCCCCCCATCATTATAGACAACAGAAGGCAGAAATAGAAGGAATTCTATTGAGATAAAGCAATTTTGAAATAGTTGATGGCACCATGGCACAGTAACTGAAAGAGAGAGATCACAGCTTTTACATTATGGAATGTTCTTGGTCACTGTTTCCTTTTTGTGCTGAGCTTCTGAAACAGAATATGTTGGTTCTAATACTCTGAGCATCTTCACCTTGCTACTTTTCCCCCCTGCCAACACAGACTGAGAGTGGAGGAGACTGAAAGAGAGATAGAAAAAGAGAGAGAGCTTCCCATATCTGATAAAGAATTGAAAGGGAATCTGAGCACAAGTAAAACATTTACTGGGCAGGTCCTAATTTGGAGGAAATCAGTTGAAAGCTGAAATAGCAATTTCCACTAGCTAAGCACCTAAGTCTTAATACATCCATCACAGTTTAGAGCAAAAGGTGGCTTAAGTGTAGGAAAACATCAACTTTTTCAACTTAAATTATCTCGTGCTACAGAAATATTTTTTAATAGATAGATTCTATACTAAACAGTATACTAAACAGTAGATAAAAGCTGAAATAACTCTTATTGTGGTGATGCCTAAAATCAGTTCTTCATGAACCGCTCCAGTGTGTGTCTCACATGGATTCACAAGTACTGCCAGAAAATGCTTCAGTGTGGGCTTGTCTCTCCATGGGTGCATAGGTCCTGATAGGAGCCTTCTCCAGTATGGGCTTCCCATACATTCAGAGCCTGCTTCAGGAGGCTTCTGCCTTCTCCAGCATTGGGTCCTCCATGGACTGCAGGTGGATCTCTGCTCCATCGTGAACCTCCACGTGCTGCAGGGAGACAGCCTGCCTCACCATGGTCTTCACTCAACCTGCAAGGGAATCTCTGCTGCAGCACCAAGAGCACCTCCTTCATCTCCTTCTTCACTGACCTTGGTGTCTGCAGAGATGTTTCACATTTTCTTACTCCTCTCTTCTCTGTCTGTAATTTGCTTCTGCATAATAACCTTCTTTTCCTTCTTAAATATGTTGTCACAGTGTCGCTGATGGGCTCAGCCTCAGTCAGTAGCAGATCTGTCTTGGAGACGGCTGACATTGGCCCTATCAAACAAAGAGGAAGCTTCTAGCTTCTCTTCCATGATGATCGTTCCAAGTACAAACAGTAAATTTTTATGACCTGATACTATGTTTCTTTAAAATCTGTTTTGACTTGTTGTCAAGACCACAGTCAGTGATCATCTGTTGTCTCTCTCTCATATACAAGAAAATATATGCAACTATATATTCTTTAAAACAATGATTTTAAAACTGAAAAAAAAAATAGGATTCTTCAATTCAATTCAATGGTATTCAACATGTTCCTGCATTTGTAATGCTGCATTTCAATGAAATATGATCCACAGAAATGTTTAAAGTTTTTCAAGAAAAATCATTCACTGCCACTACAATTGCTTGTATTTTTCAGGCATCTGAATGTGTTCCCATAAACACCTGGCTTATTTGTCTGTGGAATTTTACCCAGTAGTGGAAAACATATCTAACTTTAGCCAATACCAATGGACTTCCTAAAAAATCTTTGTTTTATCAGAATAATCAATGCAGATATTATGTTTTTTCTCTAATACATCTTCAATAATGTTTCATCATTCCTCACTGCTTCCACATTGCTTTTAATTTATTCTTAGAAAAACTTTTCTTCATCTACGTTTTTCAGTTGCGTTTTCTCAAAATGCCCTATGCATCCCAACACTGCAAGCCTGCAGTATGACAAAGCTATATGTTTGAGCACTAGTTGATGAACAGATGGGCAGAGAAGAGATGATTTCTCCACCTTCTCACATGATCTCCAGAGATATTCTCTCTCTGACTTCCTTCTGCTATTTCTCCTTCTCTGAGGATGGAAGTGTCACTCAGAGAGATACTACATAGAATTTCTGTGAAGACACTGAGTTCCAAAAGAATCTGAGCTCAAAAGACAAAGACAGAATAGGAAGCAGACTGGTACCTAGAAGCCACCATATGAGAATAGATTCCAATCCAAAGTGCAGGAGTTGGCTTAATTTAGAACAAGTTATTTTTGACACAGGTTATATCTGTGGTCCAGGAGATGTGATCTCAACATGGATAAATTCCTCTGAACAATCTTTAGTTGAGATAATTTGGTTAACTATACATCAAAAATAGGACATTATTGATTCAGTCTCCCAAAGCTAGGAATCTAGGCAGGTTTCCCCAGCACAGGCTGAACTCTGTCTATAGTTTGTAATATATGGTCAGAACTATGGAATTCTTAAAATCAAGGGTTTTTACCTGTTTAAAAAAAAAAAAAAACCGACTACTGACTTAGGAGAAGTCATTCAGCAAACAGTAAAGATGATTTGAAAGGAGTAGCTTTGAAATAGGTGACAAAAGCTGGGCAAGTTCCTGTGGGACACAAATAGTTCCACCAGAGTATTGAAGAAAGTATTTGTTCCATGAAAGTCTGTTTCAGTGCTCCCAGTTCATGAATGATAATGTATGTAGTGTAAAACACATCCATTCCTCTTTGTTCATTTGTTTCATCCACACAGAAGGAGAAAAAAAAATAAAAACAACCAACCAACAACAAACCACAAAAACAAAACCAAAAACATCAACCCCCAAAACAGAGAAAAAAATTACAAATCACACAGTGAAATCTGGAATGCTTGGAATCATAAGAAATTTGAATCTCTGTTTGAGGACATATTACTGAATATATGCATGGTAACCATAATGAATAGATAAAGAATACGTGAGTTTTACAAATTTTTCTTTTGTTGCAAATGTATTGGTTCTATTTTATATCATTCACTGCTTGGAATGAAGTATTTAATACAGCACTCTACATGGGATTTTTTCAGAGAGGAGCTTGAAGAGGTAAATGACCATTTGAAATTAATGCTAGCTAATAAACTTGATGCAACCAAAAATTAAGGAATTATTTTGGATTCAGGAGATATTTTCATAGCATACCTTTTAAGATTTCAAAGTTACTTATACACATATATTTCTTCAGGAATAGGGCCAGGATACTTTTTTGTGTGTGTTTTTGTTACCATAGTAACAATATTACTTTTATTAACAAGAAAAATGCTGAAAACTTCTGCATAGGCTTGAATGGCCGGACTCCTTAGAGACAATTCCTACATTGAAACTCCTTCTCTAAAAAAATGTTTTGTGGTCCCTCTATGAAATGTTGTCTATACTTTTATTTTACTGACATAATTTTAATTGAATAGATTTTGTTCAACTATACTTTAAATATGTATTGCTAGAACACAAACTGTGTTGCATAGGATTAGACTGTACTGCATTTTGAGCACCTAAAAGAAAATCTGAAAATAAACAAGAGGAAAAAATATGCCAACTGTTGATGTTTGTGTGATAGATCTCAAGTTTGCCCCAATTTTGAGGCTTGTGCATCTAGACATTCTTGTCTGATTGCTTTCCACATCAAAAGATAATGAAATAAAGCGTAATGAAAATCAGGATTATAATTCCTTGCATAAAGAAAATTCAAAGTGTTTCTGTTAGACAAGTACAAATAGAATGGATTTGTATATAAGATTCCTCTGCCTACTGTGTCCTTACAAGTAAATCCTTGCTACTGCCTTTAGCCTGGTAATTTGACACACAACATTCACAGTTTCCAAAGAATTTTGTATTTCAGTCACTGCTGAGATGTCCTTGATCCTTGCTACTCTCAGTAATCCCTCTTCTCTTCGACATCCTGCTTTTTTCCATTTCTTCCAGTGTTATCTTCTGTCTGCTATATCCTGCAAGGTCTAAAAACATTTCTCCTCCTGCATTTACTCAGTTGTTCCCAAGCAAAGTAAAAATACCTCCCTCTCTACAGAGTTCCCTCTGAACTGCGCTTGTATTGTAAAGCACAGTGTGCAGCTGAAAACAAACAGATCAACCTTACAAAATTTCACACTCCTATACATTTGACCAGAGGCATATGTTCCCTCAACTTGAATGTCACCATTTACACAAGAAACATATCACAAACATAGCTCTGCTCCAACAAGGACAAGAAAGAATTTCCAGATCAGTTTGCTGAAACTTTACCTACACACTCTGTCTATAAGCTTTACTTATACCATCCCTCCTATGATATACATGTTGCACCTAATTAATTTCTTCAGTTCCTGAACTAAACATGTGGTTTAAATTGTTATGGTCCTTGCTTGTCAGCAGTTCTCTGATGACACAAAGCTGAGAGGAATGTCTGATACCCCAGAGTGCTGTGCAGCCCTCCAGAAGGACCTCGACAGATTGGAGAGATGGGCAAAGAACTGTCTGAAGTTCAACACAGGCAAATGCAGGGTCCTGCACCTGGGAAGGAATAACCCCTTGCACCAGCATAGGCTGAGGGCTCTCCTGTTGGGAAACAATGATGCAGAGAAGAATCTGGGGCTCTGGTGGACAACAAGCTGTCCATGAGCCAGCAGTGTGTCCTTGTGTCCAAGATGGCTAATGGTATTCTGGGGTGCATTAGGAAGAGCTTTGTCAGCAGGCCAAGGGACATGATCCAGCCTCTCTGCTCAGCCCTAGTGAGGACTTATCTGGAGTGCTGTGTCCAGTTCTGGGCTCCTCAGAACAAGAAAGTCATAGAGATCTTGGAGCGGGGCCAGTGAATAGCAACAAAGATGATTAAGAAACCAGAACATCTCTCTCATGACAAAAGGCTGAGGGAGCTGGGCCTGTTCAGCCTTGAGGTGACTGAGAAGGGACCTCATTAATACATGTAAATTTCTCAAAGACATTTGTAAAGAGAATGGTTCCAGAATCTTTTCAGTGGTGCCCAGTGACAGATCAAGGAGTAATACAAGAATTCCACCTCAATATGAAGAATAACTTCATTACGTGGCAGAGCACTGGAACAGGCTTCCAAAGGAGATTGTGGAGTCTCCTTCTTTCTAGAGGCATTCAAGACATATCTGGATGCATTCCAGTGTAACCCGCTCTAGGTGTCCCTGTATTGGCAGAGGGGTTGGACTAGATGATCTGCAAAGGCCCCTTCCAACCCTAACCATTTTGTGATTCTGTGATTCTGTGACTCTCTGACTGTGACTCTGTGAAGAGGATGGAGCCAGGCCCTTCTTGGTCATGCCAAATAGTAAGACAAAAGGCAAGGGCAGAAACTGATGCATTGGAAGTTCCACCTCAATATTAGGAAGAACTTCTTTCCTGTCAGTTGATCTTGCACTGGAACAGAATGCCCAGAGAGGTTGTGGAATCTCTGTCATAAATGATCATAATTTTATCGTGTTGCTTTAATACAATGAAGAATTGTCAAGGCAAGTTGAAAAAACCATGAGCTGAGCCTTTTGCTGCTCTTGCACCTGGCTCAAGCAAGGGTGGACAACTGAATGGTATCTGGGGTGCAGTAGAGGTCTCATGGCCCGATGTCATCTCAGTGAGGCACAGAAGAGCACCTATGTGTCTGTACCAGTAATAGCCACACTCCCTTCACTGTGCAAAACAATCATTATTGAAACTTCATTGAGGAGACAAGGGAGGACACAAAGACTCCCTGATAAAGGTCAGACAGCCTTTGTTGCCACCTTTGTTCATGAAGGAGGACCAAAATGTTTATTCTAACTCTTTTGTCAACCATAAATCCTGACCAAGAGTAAACAAAACCTTTCTTAAGCCTCATTAACATATTAACTTATATACCCCTCAGGTTGCAAATTAGGGAGAACATGAGAAATGTAATGCACATATGACCAAAGTCACCAAATGCCACCTAGGACATTCAATTGTTTCATCCCATTAGGATGTGCCAAAATTAATATATAAAAGGGAGGCTATGGGGCAGAAAGGGGTGGAGAGGGAAAACACCTCTGCTTGGAATCGATTGATGGACTGTGTCTCTCATCCTCTCCTGAAGGCTTCTCCTGAAGTCTTTAAATGAGCTTTGTGCCTCCGACTGTGTTGGATGACACCTGGAAATATTTATATCTATTTATCTATCTACCTACCTATCTAGTGCTATTAGATATGTCTCACTATACTTTCTGTCGCAACATGTGTAACACACTGTAGTTAGTGCATTTATCACCGTCAATCCCGAACGCACTGTTCTGTTGCTTCAATAAACCATACTAATCATGGATCTGCATTGTGCAGCTCCTTATTGAATGTGATCAGACCTGATTGATAAATTGCATTATTTGTGCGTCTGTACTCATGCAAGACTTATACTCATGGCCAGACTTATACTGCTGAATTGGCTGTAATCAAAAATTAAACGCAGCCACACCCAACCCCCTGATCCCTGAGGATCAGATGGGACATAGAGGAGGCTATTTTCTGCTTAATTCCAATATTCTTAATGCACAGTTTCCCTTAATGGAGAATATTCGAAAGCCATCTGGATACAATCCTGAGTAGCATGCTCCAAGGAATACTACTTGACCAGATAGGTTGAACTGGATGACCTTCCACCAATATTATATCAAAAGAAAGTAATAACCTTAAAGTGAACAACAAAAACCCCTTACTCCAAACTTCTTTTTTTTAAATCCTTCGGTACAATTGTTAAATCATCACCATTATTTGTTACAAGGAAAAAAGAAATCTTACCAAATAGTCACAGTTAAAGCAAGGTACTGTTGTGGAAACAGTGGGAGAGTAAAATCTGTTTATGACAGGATAGGTAGGCATACTGTGAAGAACCCAGCTACAGTTAAATGTGGAGAGGTTTTATTTCAGGTAGTCCACAGGAGGCAATAATGTTCTTTTCTAAGGGAGAAGTGGGAGGACTGTTACAGGAAGACAAACAGAGAGAAAGTGAAGTTTTGTTACTCAGGATATGGCTAAAGTATGTGTTGTGCTCTTAAAGCTACAGAGCAAGGCAAAGATTATTTTTATAGTGTGATGACTTTGCTGTGCTGCCTATCCAAGTCCATACTCTAATTTGTTGTATATGTGACATCAGCTACCACATTTTAAGTGGGAAAGTATTCGTGTGCTGTAAATCTGTGCTCTATCCTGTAAGATTACTTGTAGGATACTTGTTATGATATTTGTGGGTGACCTGAGCTCTTGCTTTTTAGCATTCTTCTTGTTATCAAAGTCCAGTACCAGATAAAGGAATAAAACTCGCAGCTTCTCAGTTTTTCTTGCTGTTTATTAAGTTCTTATCACAACTTCAGCATGTCACCCTAAACTGGGTATAACACACCAGAGCGTGTGCTGTGAAAAGCATGAAAGGTACGCTGCAAAGCTGTAGAATGGTGACTGCTTCTAAGTTTTAAGGACTCTAACGAACAATTAACAGATACTACGTATCATGTCTACAATTCTGTACCAGTAATCCTAACTTGTTACTAACACGTTATTTCTACCTCAAATCTATTCTACCAATGATTAAGTGCCAGCTCTACTGCAGTACAAAGGGCAAGAAGAAGAAGAAGAAGAAAGAACTCAAGGCAACACCCCAAATCCTCCATCTTGTCTTCTCTTATATATATACTATAAAACCTAAAACTGTAAGTTTCACTTCTATGACAAACTAGACTATGATCTAAGTTATATTTTTGTTGCTTTTGCTTCTTCCATCAATGTTGGAAGCTTTTCCCAGGGACACAGATCAAAAACTGTATCTTCCTGGGTTGTCTGGGAGGGTCCCAGACCCTCTAGGGCAATCTGAGGTGTAGTCCCGATATCCTGGACTCCAACACTATCCCATCTGATAATATTCTGAGATACTGTCAGAAAGAATATGACTGTGGCTAGGTGTGTTATAACAGCAATGGTAGAAGGGCCCTTGGGCAGAAAAAGAGAGTTGAAAATCTTTTATTGTGTCACACAGGTGTACGCTGATAACATCTCAGCTAACGAAAATATTCTTTTTCTAAATAATAAAAACCCAGAATTAATTAATTTTTTTCTTTTTTTATGAAGTAAAACTCTGTCAGTTAAAAATAATTTTGTCATTATGTTCACAGATCTGGGCTACACAATGTATATAGGCATGCCATTTTTTCCATTAGACATAGAGGAGCACAATATCAGATGAATGTTGTGGTATTAACCATAGAGAGCAAATATAAACACATGAAAAAAACCTCACAGCTACTCTGTGTAAACTCTCTGGATGATTGGTACATCACTGAAGTAATGGAAATTATTTCATTGTGGTATTACAATTGCTTGAGATATTACAACAGCATCCATCACTACAGCATCTCAATGCCATATCTCTGTTACAGTCTAGGCACACATACAAAACCCCATGACCTGCTGAAACATGAATACTTCCAATTCTGTGTAGTTATGCTCAGGTGAGCTACAGCAGTTCAGACAGACTGAACTAGCAAGTAAAACAACTGCACTTAAAGCCCATAGTAGTCCATATGTAATACAATGAATTTTTGTAGCCCCTTAACTTAGTTTGTTGATCTTTATAAAGAGTTGATGCTGATTTCAAGTGATAATACTGTCCTTATGTCATAATTTGCTATTAGTACATGATTTTTAAAGCATTTTCTCCAAATTCAGTTTCTATATTACAAATTTAAAGCGTTCCTTTTAAGAACAATTCTGTGCCATGATGCTTTGGGGTTTTTTGAATCTATAGGAATAAGAAATCTAATTGTTCACCTGCAATCTTTTACTCATGAAATAGCCAAGTCACTTGTCAATCTTTCCTATATTTTCTAAGCAGTTGATAAAATAGCATTGACTAGTTTTATCAGTGTTCATTCTATTTCTGTCTAAATTGGAAGATATTTGTTGATATTAATCACCACTTATAGGATTTTTTTACTACCTTTACAGAGAAATAAGTCACACTTTGAGATCAATGGGTCTACTTGTGTGAGTAATTGTATCTCAGTTGGGAATAAAGCTGCACCATCTATTTCTTGTATTGTATTAGAAGTTGTAAACGATGCCTTTGCTCTCCACAAAATATGTTTCATTGGAGAAGTCAAAGGCTATAGCGTAAACAAGAATTAACCATTTAATTGCTGTGAAATCAAAAGTATTGTCAGAGCAGAGACAGGCCACATAATAAAGTATGAGAATGTGCTTCCTTCATGCACTGTGTCTTCTTCTACTGGTAATCCCTAAAACAAAATTGAGGGGGGGGAACACTTTTTGCTCTCGTATCATTCTATTAAGTGTAATGGAATGTTAAAATTTATTCTATTAATTAGAATCAGTAGGTAGTTTTCTTCCTATACATCTTGCAAAATTTCACAATGTGAATTTCATGAATAGCAGGCTAATATTAGCAAAGTGATGAATGGAAAATTGACACGAAAAAATACAGAACTAAAGACAGACAGAGTTAAAGGAATATTTTTCCTTAATTTTAGTGTGATAATGATAATGTTACATGAGACGACTGCCATTAAAAGTGGAATGTTTTCTAAGAGTGCAATAAAATGACCATTTACAACTGCAATAAGGACATATCAATGCTTTCTTTGGCAGTTATATCATTTAGTTGCAATTGTATGATTAAAATACGATGTGCAATTTTGGTTATTCAGGCTCAAGAGGAATAATTTCTGATGGGAGCTACCTGTATAGAAAGACTGATAGGATGTTAAGAAGGAAAATGAGCCTAAATGATGATGGATGTGTGTGTGTGTGATAAATCCTCGTTTCCATACTCTAACAGACTAGGGGCTGAGGAAGAATAAAGTAATTTCTATAAGTATACAAAGGAGTAACAGTCAAGAGGTTACAGAAAAAGAAGAATTTGAGTAAATAGAGATGTGGGTTCAAGAGGCAATTGAATAATTTGCATCTAAGAAAGTGAGTATGCACTCTGGGAGAACAGCAGTTCTTAGTATCTGCCTAGACATTCAGAATCTGACAGAGCAATATTAAAATGAGGTCAATACTATAAGCCACACAAGGCTGAAAGTAGGCTGGAAATCAGGAGAGAAGTTTCAGAACAGCTATTCTATAAGTTCAACAGGGTAAGAAAATCTAACCAGTTTAAGTTTTCATGGAGCTGTGTGGCCTGTTCAGGTCCTGAGCTATTCTTGAATGGCTCCATGCTGGTGCTGGTGGTCCCTCCCTTCTTTGTAATGGGGTCTGCTTCTGGTTTAATTTATACATTTTCTTAATACTTTCTACTTCCTTGGCTGCTAGCTTACAATTTGAAAGTAGAACCCTAGCTCTCTCAGACTCAACATAAAGTGTTAATACTTGTTATACAGCAGCTATTGAGGTTGGTCAGATCTTTATCATATATATAATAGTCACAGAGGCACATAAAAACAAGTTAGGTAATAATAAGTCGGTCATTAAAAAAATTGTTATCACAGCCATAACAAGGTAAAACCTGTGCAGTCCAAGAGAGAGCAAGGCAAATCCTGAAGTTTTGTAGTATTGGATCAGCACAAATACTGTGATCTTTTACTCAAAATCACAAAACCACATTCCTTGCAATAGTAGGGGACTGAACTTCCTGCATAAAACAGATGGATCTAACTTTATAAAGCATATCCAGTTTAATAGCATAAATTAAATATTCATGAGACACAGACTATTGTATATGTAAGAAATAATATGCCATATTGCTTAGGTTTTCTATTGTGAACTTTGATATAAATATGATATTTTTAGCCACTGCATTTTCCCATCAGCATAACAACCCAAATTTTAGTTTGCTGGTTATAGCAGGTAGGATTTTCTGCATTCATGAATAGAGAAACCCATGAAAAAGAACCAAAAGTGTAGATAAAATATTCTAGAAAAACAAAATTAAGAAGCAATCTAAGGAGGTTCTGATGTCTTTGGAAGGATCTGCTCTGTGTGTATTATAAGAATTTCTACACCATTCTATCAAAAGTCCATCTAATGACATCCCCTCTTCAACAACAGGCAACACTTTCATGTTTTCAGTAAGCATCTTACTGTTTCTTTCTCAGTCTGTATAGATTCAGTTTTTATTTTACAAACACCAGTCTTTCCTGAAGAATGCAGAGGACAATTCTGTAAGTTATCTCTAACAAAATAACTGAAGTATTAGAAGATAAAATGTCTGATAGGCATTTGTTTTGGTTCTGCCGTCTATGGAAGGGTGGTCATATGTGGTGTCTAAAACCTAAAGAAACACAGAAATCTAATTGTATCCATTTTCAGATAAAGCCATACCTCAAAATAAGGTGCATGCACAGCCAACATCTGAGAAGCATTTCAAAAAAAGTTCAAAGCCTGATCACTTTAAAATTGCATAGTCAGTTATAATGGATTGTGCAGAGTTTTTTGCAATTTATGTAAGAAAATTTTCTCTTTCTTATTTTGGAAGTGATTGGAATAAATAGCCTGAGATAAAAATAGCAATATTGTATGAAAAAGTATTCTTCTGCAAATTGCGTTTTTTTGCCATCCTCTTATCCATTTCTGAGGCAGTCTATGGCAACATAAAACAAAAGTGAATCAACATAGAATAAAAATGAAATGGGTTTATTTTAGACTTAGGTGTTTCAAAATAATTGCAGCAAGAAATAGTTAATAGTGCAAATATTTCTGCTAATGTGTGAAGGGCGTTTATTATTACTTTTAAATTTAAGAAAGTTATAATCAACAAATTTAAATCTTTGAAATATGAAATCATCCCCAGAATGAATAGTTCCAAGTGAGTGAGTCCCTGGAAACATATCATACCATAGTGCTAGGTAAAATGATCACCAAAGGCCAGAGATTGAATCAACATGGTCAACTTGTTAAGTTTTTAAAATGCTGAAAAATATATTGATGAAGGGTAGAAGATTTTGTTCATCATCCACAATATATCAAAATATGATGAAGAATAAGTGTGGTCTCTTAAAAGACTTAAACAAGAAAATCTGCCTGTCAATCATATTTAATAAAAGCATACTGGAAAGGTGAATATTGAGGAATATTTTTATTTGATATTTTTATTGATAGGAATATTTTTATAATATTGGCTTTTCCAAAGTCACAGTATAAGAAATTAATGACTAAGTGAAAAGAGATGTCTAGGGAGTTTGCGACAGCAACTTCTGAAAAGATACATGAATAATGTCACACTTGAGGAAAAGAGGGAAAGAGAGAAACAGGGGGAAAAGAAGAATTTACTGGACATAAATTTAATTAGTGAAGTAATTCAAACTAGTATTCAAAAATTTTGATGTCAGCTAACATTTTTGGAAGCTAGTCATTCATTAAACATCTGTTTGGCTCTTCTATAATTTTTCTGCTCTGCAGAATATCTTGAATATGGGTAGAAATCCAGGAGCACCATAGCTTTTATTTTTTGGTGAAGTAACAGTGAAAGAGAACAATAAACCAGAATTAAGGACTGAGTACAAAATACTTCCGTAACCATTACTTAAAACATTTTGGTGCTTGTCCAGCTCTGGTAAATGGCTGAGAGGGGAAATAGCAGAATGGATGGCAACACAGTGGGTGTGAGGCGAACAATCCAGGTCAACATGAATACAAGCACAGGAATATCATGGAGATATCAGTCTCCATTGCTTGGTGTGATTTGCATCCCCATTCTATCATGGTATCACTAGGACACTCATCAATGATGTTGGAACATTGAAAAGATCTCCTGAACTGCAATGAAGAATTTGTTTCTTTTCTTGGAATACATTCTCTGTGGGCATCCTTATTGTTATGATTTCATTTAATTTCCTGAGATTTATGCTGACTGTAAAATGAACCAAATGCCTCTAAGGCTTTGTATCTCAGTTTTTGTTACATACTTTATGAGTCTTTATAGAGTGATAGATATTGAATATTTCTATCAGAGGAAGTTAAAAAAACCATTAGAAATTGAGACACAAAGCTATAATGTGAATAACTAATTATGAATTTATTTTTCAATGAATTTCTTTTCTAAGTTCTTATTTTGTACAGAAGAACTGAGTTTCAGCCATTAAAAGCCAAAGAAGAAATTTGAATTTAAAAGGAAATGTGTTTAGCTAGGGCTTTGAGTTTATAATCAATTTAAATAAGATCTTATTGTGTATTGATTAAAGTCAAACTTTGTGGCTAAGGGAGTCAGCAGTCAGAAATTTGCCTCCCTATTGCAGAGAACTACGAAGAAAAACCTTTTATTGTCTTGTAAGATAGGACTGACCTGTGATAAGGAATGATAATAATTCATTAATATAATTGGAAAGAGAAAAATACATTCATTTTGATAACTGACAATTATTTTGAAAGTCTTAAAGATTATTTAAAAACACTATATTAAATTCCAACGAGACAAATTGTTCAAATTTCATTTTTTCCCTAGTGTATACATTTAGTTTCTAGCTCAAAACATATCTCTGGTCAATGACAGATATATTTCCATCTCTGAGATTTAGATAGGTTTTTGTATCTTTACAATATCCTATTCCTACCTCAAATAGAATCAGCTACTTTAAAATGTAGCCAGTGCAACATCTATTTTCTTTTATAGAAAAAATACTATAAAATACTTTTTTAACCAAACTGTTAAAAAGAGTAAAAGAAGGCAACTTGCTGAGTCTCTGGAATGCTAAAGCTCTGCAAGACAAGAAAAAAAGATGTAGATTGAGGTACAATGATCTGATGGTGAGATTTATATGTAGCAAAGAGATGCAAACCAGGAGCAAAGGAACCACACAGAGGTCCCTATATCCAAAATGAAGCATATATAATTTGCAGGGAGAGGCCTTAAAAAGAATGAAACTTAGTAGATGGAAGACTATGCTAATACATAGAGTGATAATATCCATATATATGATTTCTTCACTTCTACTTTGCTTCTGTATTACCACATCATATATACAGAACAATACATATATAAAAACATATATTTGTAATATAATTTAAGCAAGTTCCATGCATATAACAAAAAGCATATAAATTGATAAATATTTAAATATTTGTGTACCTTATTTACACTAAAGAGACTAAGGCTTTGATGTGTAAGTTAGGAATAGGAAGAAGACTTCTCAGTTTCCTCACCCACTTCTCCATGTAGATTATGAAATCTGGATTTATTTTGTAGGATTCCCCACTGCTGCTACACACACTACTTGAAAATTACTATATTCTCATACCTTCAAAATAGCATCTAGGTTTCACAATGATGATCAATACAATTGAAATAATTATTAATGGCTTTTAAGATAAAATTATGAGATAGTAAAACATCAATGGATAGCTACAAAACAAAAGGAAAACATGGAGGAGCAGAAAAACAGAGGAAACTTTCAGTCTGTTCACAATATACTTTGTCACAAAACATAAAGCTCTACACTGAACTTTCAAAGGCTGTACTGTTACACAAAATCGCACACTCCGTGCTAGAAATAATCTTGATACATACACTTATTGGTGAAAGGAGAGAGAGACGAATGAGCAAGAACATACAAAACTAAGCAAAGGCTTTTTTTTTTCTGTTTGAGCTAAATATTAGAGGACCTTGTAGGGTAATACCACTGCAAATCACAAGTAATCAATGGAGTTACTTTGACATAAAATCGTTGCAAAATCAGAATAGAGCACAGGGTGTTTATAGACCACTTACTTATAAGAAAACAGCAGTCTCCTAAGTGTGAAATGTTTACCTGACAGCTGTCTGAAATTTTGCCAACTATTTGATTCAACTTAGTTAACATATACTTTAAAAAGATACACCTACAGAACTCAAGCAGCTCTGACATCTGCACAAATGAACTGTGCTGCCTCTGTGGGGGAGGCAGGCTGACATTGATGTGGCTCAGGAAGGATTAATCCTTTCATAAATATCAGTATTTCAAAGTCCCTACCTTCCTCACCACACACACATACACCACAAAACAACATTTTCTCCTCTCTGTGTTATTTGCAGACTGTAAAACAAATTTAGGAATTTACCAAGTGACCTAGAGTAACACCGCAGATGGTTTGGGTCATTATATGAAGAGAAAAACTTATTGGGTCCTCTATCTGCATGAGTTTAATGAAATTTCATGCTGCATTCACCTCAATTATTTTCACAACAGAAATAAATCAGACTAAGTTTTACAGAAAAAATATTGAGGCCTGACAAGCTTCTGCTGAAAGTTACTTCTTTACGCCTCTGCAGAATCAACCCATGTGTTTTGTTGTTAAAGCAACAAGTAGAACTGCATCAAATTGACAGCTTTTCTAGGCTCATTCTTAATCTTTACTTTGAGATTCTGTTTGTCCACAAAAACTTTTAATCTCTTCTCTTGGGGCCTTACATTTACCTGTAAGAACATATTTTACACATATTCTGCAGCGTGGTTGAGAGGAGCTGTTTTGCCCTTTGCAGCCATTGCAAGTGGCAGACTAAAGAGACTGGCATTGAAGCTGGCCGCTGGATGTAGAAGAAGGCTTTAAATAGTGTTCTCAGTGAACATCTTGAATGTAATTTTTATGTTACGAAGGCTTATGTATGGTTTTCAACACTGATCATAACTACCATAAAAGTCACTCCTATTACCTAATTAGACAGAATTCAATATTTTGTTCAATGTCTAAATGGACACAGTAGAGAAGATGAAAAAAATTGCAAGAGACGTAAAATAACTGAATAAAACAACATGTAAAACATATACAAAATAATAGGCTTTAGAATTACTGAGGTCTTGCTGTAGTATCCTACTAAATATTCTTTTGATACAGCTTTAATATAGTGCACATGAATATCTTCCTGCAGTGACTCATACTTACTTTCTTATTTACCTTAGCATTCTCTGTAGTTTCCTAGCTAAATTAAAGAGCAGTTATGACCTTCTGCATTTACACAAATATAAACTGAATCATTTTAAAGCTGACCAAAACACCTGTATTTCATAAAATCAAGCAGATTCTTTTTATCTGTGAAGGAGGGTTTTTTTCCCAAACTGTCAGTAGAAATTCGGGTTTGGTAAACAATAAAAAATTATAAAACATTGATGAGTTATATATTCCAATTATATGCATGTGTTAGTAGCAACAGTGTAGCCAATGGTGATTGAAAAGATGTGGTACATAGTGACATGGTTTAATGGTGGACTTTGAAGTGTTAGGTTTATAATTGGACTTGAAGGTCTTTTTCAACCCAAATGATTCTATGGAAATGTCCCAATGTCTTTGAAAAGCTTGCTATTAAAAACAGCTCCAGCCAGCTTTTTTTTTAAAATATTTCAGAATTGTATTGTCTAGGAAGACACATTTTTTAAAACAACACCTAAAAGAATAGATTGTGCCTAGCTTATTGAGAGGTCATGTTTTACATAGCTAGTGTATAACCATATATTAGGACAAGAGGAAATCTGGACCAGTATGTAAGCTGTGGCAGAAGATGCTGCTGTTACTGTCCCAGAGGCTTTTGAAAAATGTGCCAATAGTTCTGTGCTTCTAATAAAGTAGCAAATATCTACTGTTGCATCCATATTTCCGAAGGCCAATTGATTCCCTTCCTCTTTGTGTTCCTGCACACTGCTCTCATGCAATATTAGCCAATTACAGTATCTCAGTTTCCAATTTTTTTTGAGCAAGAGATGTCACAGCTAAAATTTCACAAGTCCACCATATAAACTATAAAGAATATCTGGCTATGACAAGCCAAGCTGATTTTGAAGATGACTCCATTTAGCCAGCAATTGGTTGCATCTGATTTGATTTCTTTGTTGGCCCTGAAGAGAATACCAGCCTCATAGGGTAGAATGCAGCTTGATTTGTGAATGAGAACAAGTGGCAGATAATTCTGTGTATGTGCCTGATGTGGGGGAAGGCAGATGTCTGAACCCCAGCATTTGAACTGTCAAGCAGAAGCCTGCTGTTTGCTAACTGAGACTTTTAAGGGTTTGTTGTAAATTGTGACAGTTACTGGTTTAAGCAAAAGCAATACCTCCAGAATCTTCCACTTAAACAGACATGAGACAGAAGCACCAAATAGGAGACAGATCAGGCATTGTTCTTCTGCATCTAGATTTTGGTTGTAAAACTGAGGCCCTAAAAAGGAAAGGAGCCCCAAAAGTACAATTGATACTAAAAATAATAAGATACAGAGGACTTGTCTTTGCTGAAGCTACTTTGACTGTCTTCAATCACCTGCTTTCCTTTTATAACTTTTGACATGTCTTTCAAGAAGATTTGTTCCATGAGTTTACTGGGAATAGAGGTGAGGCTAATTGGTCAGCAGTTCTGAGTCCATTCTGACTTTTTAAAAATGAGTGTGATGCTTCGTTTGCTTTCCAGTCACTCAGGATATCACCCAACTATCAAATTTTTTTTAATAAGATGGAGATTGGATTGACAACTGCACCAGACAGTTCCCTCAGGACTCAACTCATTGAGTTCCATGAACTTATGTATGTTCCTCAGTTGGTTTTTAACTTGATCTTCCCCTATGATGGGACAGACTTCATCCCCTCAGCCCCTGACCTGAGGTTTAGGGGCTTGAAAGATATAAGAAGAGAAAGAACCATTGAAAATTGAAGCAAAAACATTGAGTACCTCTATCTTCTTCATGTTGGTTGTCACCTTCTCTCACATCTTATTTACCAAGGGGAGCGCATTTTCTTTAACCTTCCTTTTTTTTGCCAACGTATCTGTAAAAGCCCTTCTTATTCTCTGCATCCCTTTCAAATTCAGCCCCAACTGTGCTTTAACTTCCTTTAACCCAACTACTACACTTCTAGACAGTGTCCCTCTTTTCAAGATAGGCCTTCCTGGTTCCACGGCCTGTGTGTATCCTTCTTACACTTCAGTTTGACCAGAAGCTCCTTATATGTTGGTATCCTGCCTTCCTTGCACGATTTCTTACAAAAAGGAATCAATAGATCTTGTGCTCTTGTGCTGTAAGAATAAACGTCCTTTGAGAGCTGTCAGTTCCTCACTCCTTCACACTCCTCAGAAAAGGAAACTATTTCCTTTATCCTCCTATGTCAGATCCTTGACAAGGAGCTGGCTCACTAAAATGGTCGTATATCCATCTGGATTGCAGATTCAAGGGCAATGGGCATTAGCCAGGAGCTTCCTGATTCTGTTTCCAACAAGATAAGCAGAAAATGAAGTAAAACAAATACAACCTAAAAATCTTCAGAGACTAGAAGAGATCCTTCTTGGATATTTTAAGCAAGATAACACAATTTCTGGATTTTTCTTTCTCATGTTCTCCGAAACCCTTGGTAAACTGCGCATTTTGAAAAGGAAGGATGCCAGCAGAAAGAAAAGTCAGTGTCAGTCAGGTGGGTTTGTGTGTTCTGTGACAGCTGATATCACTTTCTGATCTTTTTTTTCAGATTAAAAAAAGTGCAAGTGTGATTAATCTAGGATGGAGAATTTCTTAAAAGGAGGAAACAACACATCTGAAATTTTATAATTTCAACATGCCTGTTGGGAATAGCTCTTAAAATTAAGAAATGAAAATCATCTACTTTTAAATAAAATGAGTTTTCAGCAGCAATTTTTACATTTTCTGAAATTATTTTTAACCATAGCACTCAAACATTTTATAAAATGGGGAATTTTTTTTAAGGATGTCTCATTCATTGTTTTCTCTGCACATTTGAAAGCATTCAATTATAACACTTTTTATTGTATCACTTGATAGAGTGTGACTTAAAGTTTTTTGAGATCTTTCCAAAGACCACAGATGAAACCTGTAGTCTATGCATTTTATGGTCACTGAAAAAGTCCTGTAAATATCAGCTGTTAAGTAGGAGACCCTTTATAACATATTTAAGGATTTAAAATACCAATAAGTAAGACCACTTAGAAGAGCAGACTACTGTCTATCAGAAACAGAATTATAAAGAAAATAGTCCATTATAAAATTTGACTATGTTCCTTTAAACTTATAACTAGCCTTGAGATGACCCAATTCAGTTGAGTCTTTTAGACACTGTGTAAAATAAGTGCTTTTGATATCCTAAAGGATTTTTTTGTTGTTTTTCCCTGAGACATTATAAAAACACATGGATGAATTGCATTTAAATAGAATAATCATGGGGGGCAGTTTCAGACTTCTTTCACAATTTCTAAAATTATTTTTCTGGCTTTACAGCTTTCTAGTTAGTACTAAAATTTATAAAATATGATTAGCAACTCTGGTCAAATGAAGTAGCTATATTAAATAGATTAGACAATATCAGTCATCCACTGTATCTTGTAAGTTATATCTTTCCTCAAACTTGGCTTTTGAGTTATAGTCTGATCCTAGGAATCTCTGAGTGGTTTGTAGCATCGTACAGCAACTTCAAGGCTGAATGCTTGTTGTTAACACCTAAGTACATTTAAGAAGAGAGGTAAATTCCTTAGTGACTTTCAGACTTGTTTATGTCTCTCAGGCTGCAATCTGGCTGCAATTACACAGCAGAGAATTTCTCACATAGAAGAACTCTGACAAACACAGGCTTTGTCAGACACTTCTATGTAAGTCCAGGATCTGTGGTCAGATCTGTGTTTGCAACTTCTTAATACTAGGACTGCCGTTTTTGTTCAGTCACAGGGGCTGGTCAACTCTCTTTGAAAACAAATGGACACTACTAATATTAATAGAATATAAGGTCCTAAACTGCTTTACCTCGAGACACATCCAATCTCACTATCTCTTGTGCTTGGAAGATATGAATAACGACAACATAGTAATAATGCTTCTTAGGAAATGTTACATGAAAAGGGAAAAAATACTATCTGAAAATATATATGTATGTTATGTTTTCTATTATGAATATTCACACTTTTGCTTATATTTTAGGATGTCATGTTAAAAATATCCCTTCATTACTGTGATTCTCAGTGCATCTGAGGCCATAATTTTCAAATGAAAGTATTACAATCACTGCATATAAAATAAGCATCAAAAGCAGATTCTTAAAAGACAAACTGTATTTACATCTGTGCTTGAATTCCCTTTTTTTCATGTAAAGAAAGTGCAATTAAGTATGTGCCATTGTGATAAGTATGTGGCAATGTGATTGCAATCATAAGTAAGGATGTTTTTTCCACTTGTTTGGTAGGGATTTTTTGGCTTTTTTTTTTTTTTTTCTCTTTTAGGCGTGTACATTTTTGGTTGGGAATTCATATAACCACACCTTACAGCTTTGATGGAGGGAGGATCAGGCTGTTAAAACAGAGGTTAGTCTTACACCCACTGAGCAGTGGGGTGGAAAAAATAGCTTAGAAGCTATTTTTTTCGCCTTAAGCTGGTGACAAGGCAATCATGCTGGCATGAAAAAAGAAACAGAAAGGGAACAAAAACAACCCGGAGTGATGAGAGTAATAGCATATAGGGAATTAGCAGTGAGAAATAACACCATTTGATTTGATGCTTCAGAAAATACTTGGAGAAAAATGAAAAGGAGCATTAAAAGTAAAGCAGAAAAAGAATAAAAAAAGTATAGTTTGATGTAAGTTTGGGTCACTGAAAGAACCTGGCCTGTTTGTGAATCCACAGCTAGCATAAGATACTGCAGAGGATAGAATCCTGTTCTACTTTAGCATGGCTAAATGGTTCTAGAATATAGAACTTGATCTACTAGTGAGACATAGAGTCCTGAAGCAGATTCTTTCATTAAACAACCATTCTAATTTCTATATTCAGCTATCAATCTAAATCTAGATGGAAGACTAACTCTGTGAAAGCTTTTCTCTTTGATTACCTATTAACAAGGAATTTTTCAATCTCTATGAAAAATTCTGCCCGTTACTTGTCAAAGTACACATAATTGGAACTCAGATACTGCTAAGATATATATATTTAGTTGTTTATTCTATCCAAGTCTCTAATTGAAGAAATAATATGATTTCATTCAATTATTTGTATGCACACAATCACCGGGTAGTTCAGGTTGGAAGGGGCCTCATGAGATCTCTTGTCCAATTTCCTGCTCAGTGTAGGATAAGTTGCAGGGCCAGACAACATTGCTCAGTTTTTATCCAGTTGAGTGTTGAGGAATTCGTTCAGTGCTGGCAGCTTGGTGTGCAGCTGCAGGTTGAGCTTTGGGTAGTGGGAATCCCAGGAAAGAGACCATGAACTGCCGACCCTTTGCATAACAAAGGGTATGGGGACCAGTGGCTTAGCCGGGTGACAGGACACTCAGAGACACCACAAGAGCTGAGGACTCAGCTGGAAGATCCAAGATTTTGGCACGCTTAAACTGTGAGGATATAAAAACCCAGTTTCCCTTGCTCAGGGTCCTCCTTAGAGGTACCCAGCTCAGACTCTTTCTGTGTTACTGCACTGTGAATAAATTACTTTAAGGATCAAGATATCTGAGACTCTGCTAAGGGAAACCTGGGGTCCGGCCAGTAATGAAACCCGGTGTGACTGTGTGAGAGTGGTGCGTGTAGGAGGTCAAGCAGGGCATCCTCACTGGAGCCACCAGGTACAAAGGGGCTTCAGTCTAAGCAGTTAAAGCCTCTGGTGCTGGGAATGTGACTGCCAGCATACCTCCTGAATTGTCAGACCTTAACAGGGTCTCCAGCTCCAAGGATGGAGACTGTACAATCCTCTCTGGGCAGTGTGCTTCAATTGCCTGGATATCTTCAGGGTGAAAGACTTCTCACATCAAGATCGAACACATCTTTTTTTAATGTATGATAACTGTCTGCTTTGTTCTCATTGTGTACTTGAATAAATAAATTACATAGGGAAATAAAATGTTTTCTTTTCACACACCTTTATGTGTGTCTATCTTTCTCTGCAGCCTGTTTAAAGAAAAGGCACAATGACACCTCCACTAGTTCTGTGCTTTTGCCACCATCCAAAAAGACAGGGAATTCAGAGTTAGCATTCTAACTTAGGGTCAGATGCTGTGGAAATATAGGATGGTAAAGGGCAGTGGGTCATGGCCTACACCTACTCACCTGGAGGTTGATGGGAATACTTCTCTTCCCAGTATAGTGCTCAATAACAACATCATTTTCAATTCCATATACGAACGTATACATTAGTTTTCTTTAGCTCTTTTGTCCTGTTTGACAGCCTTGGAGGTAAAGTGACCAATTGAACTATTTGACCAGTGGATACATAATCAACTGCAGTTCTAAGGAGCATTGAAGACATGAGATATATTCCTGTCTGTCCAGAGCTCTTGGGACAAAAAAAAAAGAAAAAACCAACAACAAATAACGAAACCCCAAAAGAACCCAAAACAAAAAGGATCATGGAGAAGATCTTGAAGAACTAAGGCAAAAGTCTAGGAATATACTTTTATAAGCAAACTCCATATTATCCTACTGACCAAGTCCAAAATACATTTAAAAGGCAGATTATCTATTCAGTTAATACAAGATTTACATGGGTAGGACTTAACTTTGCAAATACTAACTTTTCTAATTATAATATGGGTTTTTCACATTGCTTCACTTTTGATGTGCTCAGAGTGAAAATAGATAAAATGTTCTCAACTGGTGAATCTATACCCATTTCAAGATCTAGTTCCAATTAAAACTGTGAAAAAGCACCTTGTTCTAAAGAAAAGACTAATTTATTCTTCAAAGCTTGAAACACAAAAATGCGTTGCTTTTGCATTATTTACCTCATAGTACCTCAGTCCGAAATAAGGAGAATTCAAAAATATCCTGGTTTTTATCAAACACTAAAGTGTTGCTATTTTTTTCTTCTATCAATTGTGAACTTCTTTATTAATATGAGAATGACAATCTGTAGTAATTTAAAATCTGCAGATCTCTGGTTACATGCCACATGCATTTCCAGAAGAACAAAAAAGTTTTTTATCGATATCATTTAAGCTGGACATATGCCTTGACAAGAACTATAAACACAAGTAATAAAAAGTTAATAAAATTGTTTAGCATTGGTATATAATGACTACAAAATGAAAATTTTCTTTACCTCTTTTAGAATAAAGGTAGTAGAATTAAGGCAATAAGAGAAAAATAATATCAAAAAAATCTAAAATTATTTGATAACTATATTATTAAGCAAGCTATCTGAGATTTCTGAGGTTTTTGTTTTGTGAGGTTAATGGTCTCAAATTGTACTAGAGAAAATCCCTCAGAAATAAGTTTTCAAGAAGTTGTGTCAAGTATATTCCTTACTCAATCTCTTGACTTCTTTCTACAATTGGGTTAAAATTAAAACCCAAGAACGGAAGTGTAACAATATAAAAGAATCGATAAATACAGTGAAAGCACTCACAAAAGAATTCTGTTTCCAATGTTGAAAAGAATACAGTTTGTGCACATAAGAACTGTAAAAATCTGGAATTTGTCCCTACAAACATAAATCCCTGTTCAACATCTCTTAATGAGCATTTCCAAGACCCTAAATGGAGAGTTGCACAGCTATTTCTGCTCCTTGAGTAGTTTAGAACGCTCATGCAATAACAGATCCTTGTTCCTTGCTTTAAATGTACATTCTCAAAACTGAATCATGGCATACAACTGGTGTATGTTATTTTTCGGTGAATAAAAACTCCTGATAATCTCTTCAGTCAGGTTCTGATGCTTTCTCTGCAACTTCTTGACTGCAGTGAGGCTCTTTGCTAAATTGGTTGTTACATAGCGGTAGTCCCCTGTAACCAGGCCCTGTTTACTAATATTTAATGAAAAGCATTTAAATTAAATGTAATTGTATGTAATTTAAATCATTTCAGTATGCATGTTCATACTTCCTCTTGAAGGCTGTGCAAAGCGCATTGTTTAATGAGGATTTATAATAACCCTTTTGGACTATTGGTCCATGTCTTAATTTTCAACAGAACATTCCTTATCACCAAAGTTGTTTCATTATAGAATTGGTGTTGTAAATCCACATGAGGTATGAATAGTCGTTTTTGAAAAATAGCTGCTGTGCATTAGCAGCTATTGTATCAAACAAAATTAGAGAGAAATCTGAAGCCAATGGGTAACTTTGTATAGCATCTGCACATTTTTGTTTGAGATCTGACAACTAACTAGCTACCTAATAGAATCCAATACTATTCTGTAGTCAGCAGCTGCTGAAAAATAGCCATTATGTTCTATCATGTGGGAAATTTGTGTATTTAAGGACAGTTTCCAAGGTAGCTTTCACACAAAAGTCATTAGCCAGCAAGTCCCCAACCATGGATTTCTATGATAGAATGTAACAGTTCTGAAGAAGCTGTTATGGTCTATTGGGCCAATAATTTGCATTTTAAGTAGGGCCTAAATAGGTATTTCTCTGACAGACTGGAGCTGTTATGGCTTACTGGGTCAATAATATATTTTGCAAATACTCCCTAAATAGGCATTTACATAATTTGTATATTTAAAACTCTGTAATTGAACATCTACACAACAGACCATAATGACTCCATTAGAACTGGTACAATCTACTTTTGTGTTGCTTGGGGGGAAAAAATATTAAAAAAAAGACTAAATTATAATATTAATGTATCCTACAGATACGAAAATGTTGAAAAATTGAATTCACTAAAGGCTGGTGTTTTTCAAGATCTTTTTTCCTGTGTTGTCTTTGATTTACTGCACTGTAATAATGCGGTATGTTAATTAACTCTCATTTTCTAGTTTTTATTGGATAGAAAACACATTCTTTGGTAAGTCAAGGGGCAAAGCAACATGTGAAGAAAATACTTTTGTCCTACAGATGCATTTTGCTTATTACTGTGGCTGCCATTATTAAATACATAACATAAAGTGCTCTTTAAAATAGTTCCAGAACTAACCAGTGTCACAGGTATGCCTGATTAGATCTCATCTTTTAATTTCTTGAGAATTTGGCTTCTAATCCATGTTGTGATCTAAAGTACCTGTACAGTCAGAGACATGAATACAGGCATTCTAGAAGGTAGTTCACATAATCTGTTTTGGTCTATCCCTTTAAAGATTATGACTCAGGACATGTACATAGCTCACTCTCTGACTGTAGAAGGACCCCAACTGCTACTTTACAACAAAGACCTACTCTTTAGCTAACTACAATCAGATGAGATTAATCCTACCCTTACAGAAACCCATTAGGTGAATCTCTGTGTCCTGGTCTTTTATATTTTAGCTCAAGAAGCAAACAATCAGGTAATTGGCAGAGGGAATTTCAAGATTTCTTCATATACTATTTATGGCAAAATCCTTAGAGCTGTATTGCATGTACCATGAAAACCCTGACATGTTGCTTTTGATACATTAATCAAAAACCTTGTTCATAAACTTATTAGCCATACTTTTCTATAACATGTTTAACGTGCTTTTACTACTTAACTTGGTTGCATACATGAAGAAAGTATATATTTAACATTAAATTCCATTCAAAGATTGTTTCAATCTCAAAAATAATTGTTATTTCAAATTATCACATTCTCTCTTCAAGCATTTGTAAATAGTTCCGTAAGAACTTTCAAGATGTGAGCTGATGTAGGTTAGTGATAAGTGTCATGTGGGCCTTTGGATGTATTAACTTCTGCAACAGAAAATAGTTTCAATTCAAATTCAACTGAAGTATAAAATTCAAGATGAGAAATTGTAAGTCAGCTAAGTAGTTCAGCATTAGATTTTTAGCTGATGTATGAGTAATGCAGATTCAAAATAAATATTCATGGTATTAATACTGTTCATCAAAGATAAACTCATTCTCCATGAAGAAGGTCAGCACAAGTTCTAATTAAGCCTTCTATATGAGATTAAACAAATCTTAAATAAGATATAAATCTTGTTTAGGTTTCTGTAGAGATGACAGCTTCACCTTCAAAACTGAGTGGAAAATAAATCCATAAAGGAACATGGTTGAATCTAGTTCGTTTAAATTTACCTGTGAATATTTATGTAGTAGGATTTTTTCTGTTTGTCCGAAGTCACTTTTTCCATACCACTGAAACACATTAGGACAATCTCTGAGTCTTTCATTTCAGTAAGTAAAAACAATGAATGCATTTCAGCCATTTCTACTTTGCAGAATGGAAAATTAATTATTCTATAATTGTTGTCCATTTTATGCACAAAAATAATTGCATCATTAAACTACTGAAAATTAACAATCGGAATTATGGAATGAAAAATTGCTTTAAGACATGCCTGTGTAGTTGGAGAAACAAAGTCCAGATCAGTATTTTCTAGATTTTGTCTATTTTTTGTTCCTATATTGACAGAAAAGAACCAGACCATGTTTCACACAACTGTCCAACTAGAACTTCCCTAGAGTGATAATCTGTAATGAAAGATAAAGGGAAGTTAATTCTGAACTTGGCAGATTGTCATTGATGATAATAGATATGGGCAGCTCTGTCACTCTTGAGGAAATATGTGATTTTTGGTTCCTTCACATTTTTTGTGGGTATGTGCACTGATGTGATATGTGCTATGATTTCCATTGACTATCTTAAATAGCATAATTATATGCTTGAAAAGCTTGGGAGGTAAAGTTTGGACATAGATAAACAAATAGTGATGTCAGGGTATGCTAAACAAGAGACAGCTGATTGCGAATTGATCCAGTTAGAGAAGTTGCATTTGCAGATAATGAAAAAAAATCATGATTTCACATTGATGAAATAGTTTTCCACTATACCAGCTGGCCTATGATGAGACACTACTTCTTCTGTTCAACCTGGCCAAACTGTAGGATTGAATGGAATTTTTTCCACGTTAAACAAAAGTGTTGGGTATCAAATAAAATGAAATAAAAGAAATTCTATTATTCTGTCTCTTTTTCTTTGATTAAATTAAATATAAGTTTTAGTTTATTTTTCAGAAATGGGAAAGGACTCTCAGCAATCTCTCCGAAAGAGACAGATTTATTCACTTGTGCAAATGGAAGTTTTAAGCAGTGTACATATTTCTATATCACAGTCATCAACCCTTGTTTTCTCTCTTATACTCCGTTCTACTTTTAGTGATTTCTCTAGATGTCCCTAGCATCTGAAGTATTGCAATCTTTTGCTTTTCTCCTACCTTCCCTTTCTCCTGTCTTCTACTAACTACTTTCACTGATTGAAGTTTTTTACCATTAAGGTATGACGATCTTTTGTTATAACATTAAATGTCATAATAATGATGAAAACATCTTACGCCTTCCATCAAGTGAATCTTCTTGTCTCCACCGAAACAGATGTATTTGAAATATAGAGATCAAAGAGATACATCTGATTTCAAACACGTATGAAAACTTGGTAAAGTCTGTGCAAGTCTGTAATGTGGAAGGCCTAACACATGGTTTGCAGAAAAGTTGCAAAAAGTTAATCTCATGTCACCCGAATGCCAGCAAGAGGCCAAATTTAATCTTGATGGGTAAATAATCAACGTATAAATCCTCTCCTGGTTAAAATGCTCCAAAGAACATCCCTCTGCACTTTTTATGGGTAGCATTCCCGATCCTAGCAAAAGCAATGGGTAAAACTTATATTGGCCTCAAAGAACTCTGCCTGGAAGTTTGCCTGCTTTATTTTGCAGCAGTGCTGCCAATTGTCTCACAGTAAAGCTCCTCACTATTTTAGAAGAGAAAGAGAAACAAAAGAAATAAACCAGTCTCACTTTTCTTGGAATAATTGTCTAGTATGGCCAAAAAGTACTTACAGTTTTGTTACTTTTTATATATGATCTGTATTTTCATGAGCGAGATTCTTTAGAGAATAGAATATGAAAAGACAAGACATGTTACTAAATATACATATATTCATGCTAGCAATGCAAAGAAAAGTAATCAAAACTCCAGAACTAGTATGCTGCTTGAAACCTGTAAAGGAGGGTAATAATTTAGTTAACTCCTTCTTAACAAAAAACCTCTTTTGGCACCTCTCATATGTGAGTATAACTTCTCTTGGCTCTCAGCTATTCCCGAGTCCCTAGCAGCTTTCCCAGACACTCTTAAGTTATTGTTCAGCACCCGATGCTGTAAGACAATTTATTTTAGATGACAGACTGATTAATCAAACTCCTTCCAACGCATCAGTCCTGGGGGCTTTTTTGGATATGTGCTTAAGGTAGCAAAATATCCACTACTTGTAGCTAATTGTACCAAACACAATATTCTTATATTCACCAAGAATTAATACTGAGTTTCTGAAGACTTAACCTCTACCTAGCAGTCACACAACTGTTTTATGTTGTTCCTCAAAGACTTGTAATTTGCCATAAACAGCAATTCCTCCTTTGGTGTCTTTTCACTACGTGACATCAGTTTTGGAAATTCACATGCAGTTAGCATAACTTACTGTCTTTCAGAGGAACAGTGGATGGGGATAATGAGTTGTGGATGAAAAGAATTATGAATGGAGGTAATCAGTAGACAGTTTTGTAAATTCCTGTATATCATATTTAAACTTACTGCTAGCTTATGATTCAAAGTTGGAAGTTATTCTTATGGCTTGAGTCCAGTGGTACTACACTGGAGATTTTTAACTCCTATCAGTGTCTAATCATAACAAAGAGTTGTTCCTCCACATGCTTCACTTCAATCTTTCTGGGATAGACAACTTTGTTCCATGTGGGTGGACTGTCACAGTGACACCATTGTTAATAATTATTTTCAATGAATTTTAAAATTTCAGTCAATTGACTACTTCAGCCGTAGATTATTCTTCCAGAACTTATTTTCTTAAGATAGAATAATTCATGACAGCTCACTTTGAACAAATAATGCAAGTTTCTGATTTTCTAATGTAGTGCTCAGAATGTCTTACTCCTTGCTCAGATGCATTTGCAGAGGAAAGGAGTTTTAAACTTAGAAACATCAAATACAAGCCTTTACTTTGGAATAGTACTTCGGTTT